>JBBPBX010027068.1:0-14245 GCA_038048925.1 Garcialebias charrua
GTTTTTACACACTCTGCTCAACCTGTTTTGTAAATGTAATTATTTTTTCTATCCTTAACATGTGTTTGTTTGTTTGTGTTTTTTGGGGTTTTCCTTTTTTTCGTCTTTCAGGTACACCTGGACCTACATCTGGACCTACCATTCTGTGTTTGTTTGTCTCCTTTCTGTCCTCTCAACCAGCCGGTCAAAGCAGATGGACGCTTGTCCTGAGCCTGGTTCTGCTGGAGGTTTCTTCCTTTTAAAAAGGGAGTTTTTCCTTTCCACTGTTGCCACTGTGCTCGCTCAGGATGGTAGACTGCAACGAAGCCAAGATTCAACTTGTCTGCTACTTCCTTAGATAGAGAACTTTACTAATTGGCTGTTCTTGGAATGCTCCTGTAAAGTGCCCTGAGACAACTTTGTTGCGATTTGGCAGTATATAAATAACTGAATTGAATTGTGTTGTAAATATTAGTTAGCCTGGTCATTAAACACAATAAAGTACAAACTCCACTATTTTCAATATTGTAACTGGAGCAAGTTAAGTTGGATGTAACGTTATCACCAGGATCAAAATGTGACCCCTAAATCAGTGTTAGGGCTTGATCTGGACTCTGACTTTACTAGTTAAAATATACTTTACAGGCTGCTTACTCATATAGTACAATTAATATAAAAAACATATGGTGTTGCTAATCATCTTTGTGACAACAGGCACAAACATAGTTTGTAGTTTTCAGAATGTTTTGTTATACTTTGTGTTATACATTACGGTGTTAATAATAGTAGCACTACTATAGGTGTAGACGAATGAATTATTAAAGCTTAAAAAATAAAAACTGAATCATTATTTATTTTACATCGAAGTTCCAAGCTGATAAGACAGAACGTGCAAGCAAGAGAAAAAAGCACAGATGAGTCCATCTGTTTTCTCTTTTACCTTAGGAGCATGATCAGTTACAAATTAGATTTTATCTCATTGAGAAACTGGATGTGAGGCATGAGAGCATGTGAAATGGGCTAAATGCATTTCATGGTCAATATGAGAGTTGTCCTCTCTGTCAGTGGCCAAATGATATGTTTTAAAAAAAACTACTTTATTCATTTAATTTGTAAACGCCTCCTCTTCACGGTCATATCCTGTCTGACCAGTGAGCTAATGTAAGGTGACTGGGCTGCTCAAAGTTAATGATTCAGTTCTGCATGACCGGGGCATTGCTATCATACTTTTGGCTAATTTGATGTTTGACAGCAGGCTGCGGGTCAAGCAAGACACTAACAATAAATGCATCTATTCTATTTTCAAGAAGTACAGCAAAGCTATTAGCATTTGTCTGTGCTTTTCAAACAATCAGACCCCTGTGTCGACTGACTTATTTGACTGACAGCCAAAGTATTCTTTATGGGGTTCCACTGATTTGTTTTTGTGATTTGCAAAATATAGCAAAATCTAACCTTGCACTTGCCTATTTCCCCAAACTAAAATATAGCATCACTATAAATACAGAGACAAAACATCAGGGGATTTTTGGTTGTTGTTCTTTAAAGCTGGGGTATGTAAGATTGTAATGTAGTCTGTAACTTTTCAAACAATATATTTTTAACATATTTCTTCACTCTGTCACTATCTACTGACAAACTGATGTTAGACAAAGTAATCTCTGAAAAAAACTATAGTCCCCTTGCTTCTCTATCAGCATTTATAAAAACACTAAAAACACAGAGTGACCAGGACAATGACAGCCAATAAAAACAGAGTTTGTAACCAGCCAATTAAAAACAGAGCTTGAATTTGAATCAGCCAATAAAAACAGAGCTTGAATTTGAATCTCAGCAGAGCCTCCCCCTCAGAGCCATATATGGCTCTGAGGGGGAGGGATCAGAATGCTTTGCCTGTTGAAATTTTTTCTAAGTTCTGCACTCTACAGAAAGTTACACATAGCACCTTTAACAACATACAAAAGTTGTTTTTTCAACCCGCCCAATTTATATGCAGCTATAGAGTGGGATAAAACTGCTTCTTAAACCCATCAAACACACAAGCAGACACTGAAACCAGATCACTCAACGTTGTGTCATGCGTGACATATTTTCATTATGGCTCCTGTTGTGAATACACAACAAACCTAATCCAATCCCCGTTATATTTTGAGTACTATGTATCTGATGTGTTGAATCATGGCAATGCACGCTGTGACCACTGGAACATCAACATGTATACAAACGTGTCACTCCCACAGCTCCTCGCATGTTCTGCTCGCTAATCGCATTTCTCAACCAAAATAAAAAATATTCTGATATAGGGGAGCTTCTACCTGAATCAGGTGTCTGCTTATCACAGCAACTAATACTTTGTATTTCTTCCTACAATGTAAAAGAAGAAATGAAATGTGACTGGCTTCGTGCTTTAACCAGCTCTCAGCTTTACTTTCTTTCACACATTAAAAAAACTAAACAAAGTTTTTCTCATGTAGAACTCATCATACCAGATAATGCTTATTTGGGTTTATTACATCCTTGTATGTTATTCAATTAAATTCAAATATAATTTATTAATCCCAAGGGAAAATCAAATTTTGTTGTAACTCATTATCCTAATTTCATTAAAATATGTAATAGATACTGGTGACTGTAGGTAGGAAGGATCTCTTGTAAAGGTCTGTCCCACAGTGGATCAGAAGAAAATGGCCACAGATGCCATCCGATCCGTCAACCCAGACTCAGCTGGCCTCTTGGTTCCCCCAGACTGCAGGATCACCAGAATGCCAGGCAAAACTCCTCCCAGAGCGATGACCACTCATCCCAGCAGACTGCCGAGTTCCTCGTCACTGCGGACAGTAGGTGCCAGGGGATGATCCTGGTCCTTTTGCACGAGCCACGTTTCCTGCCAGTTCCAGGATCTTAGCAGCCAAGCACTCAAGCACAGCCGGCAGGGAGCCGGGAATGCATCTACAAAGCCTCCTTTTCAACTCATTTGCAATTTGGGGCTGTAGTTGAGATATTATTTGAGCTTTGATATAGTAAGCAGCAGCTCCTGGTTGTAAAAAAAAACACCTGTTGTCATGGTTATGCATCATAATAAATGTCCAAAAGTAAAAAAAAAGTTTAAGTAAAAATCATTCCAGCTGCACAGCATCTGACATCAGAGGAAACAATCATCCAAAAATGTGATTTGCATCCAGAAAAAGAGGAATTCAAGTTTCCAAAAGCAATATTTCAGAACGAATGTAACAGAGCTATTCCAACATGCAGCCACCCCGAGTGGCGCAAATCTAGAATATTTATTTACCCTTTATTCATCCAGATACTGTAGTTTCATTGAGCCACGAGAACTCATTTTCAAGAGAGACCTGTTTTAGGGAGCAGATGGTGGGGGTTGAGAGCCTTACTCGGGGGCCCAGAGTGGAGGGAATGAGGGTGGAGGCAGGTGTGGGTGTTTCACCTTTTTCCACCCACATAACTACCACAATATGGTAGTTATAACAAAAAAAGTTTTCCCCAAATATCAAATATGTGTGCTGCAGTGACTTTCTTTCCTTTAAAATCTATAGAAGGAGAGCTGCAAAAGTTCATTTTACACCGGGGAATGTTGTCAACGCATCATTAGCACAACGTTGACTCAGTAATTGTTTTTGTACCATCAAGGTCAGAAAAGTAATGAGCATAAGAGTATGCAATGTGTGTTTGGAGAGACGAGCTGTTACCGGTAAAAGAAAAAAAATGGTAATAAAGCAGCGAGAAAACAAGTTGTAACAACTCTAGTCTTGTTTGTTGGTGAAAATGAAAAGAAAACCAAGAAAACAGAACTAAAGATAGAAGAACAAACTGGCAGAAAGTCTAATTAGAGAAAAAGTGGAAAATGCATGCCTATTAGGTGACATGACAACTGTCAGTATTAGGAATAAGAGAAGTGAATGGGAGATGCTGGCTAAATCCAACAGTTGATTTAAATTATTTGTTTTGTTTTTTATTTAATTGAGGTACATACAATCAAATTTTAGTTTATACCCAATTACCTACATTATAATTAAATCTGTTAAATGCAATCAGTTCACTCAAGTCAAACCATCCGATTCTGCGCATTCGTGAATATAAGAAGTCAATTTCTTATGAATAACAGAAAAAAATCTTAACTATTTAAAGAGAGCAAATAAATTGCACTGAACTATTGAGGCAATTAAGTTTAATTGTTACTTTGAGCCAAAGTATTTGTGAAAACTAAAAACTTACTTTTAACAGGAATAGAAAGTCTTACACTAACAGGAAAATATTTCTACATTGCAGGACACTTATCACATATTTAAATGTTTGTTTTTAATCCTTTAAGTGAGGTGCAAAAATAAAAAAGTGTGAAATGCATAATGTAATAATTTTATTTTAATAATATGTTTAATAATAATTTAATTTGTACATATCTGTGTGACAGAATAGGAATTTATTTTTTTTAAGTCTGCCACTGTGTGACACGGTGGACAGTTGTCGCCTTTGTTGTATTATCTCTTGCCTTTCTGTCAGGAGATTTAGATGTTTTCTGTGTGCATGCGTGAGATTTTTCCAGTTACTCCAGTTTCTTCCCATAGACCATAAACATGCATGCTAGGTTCACTGGTAAAAATTGTCTCTAAATGTGAGCATGAATGATTGTTTGCCTCATTTGTCTACACTTGTGTGGAAAACTAAAAGTTATGCACCATAACTCATATTCCCTGAAGGAAGGGAACGAGGTGCAACATACTTGCTATGGGAAATTGCACCCCCGCGCGATTACCTGAAGGAATACATTAACGCCTTTTACGGTAGGGGGCGTCACCCCGCGCCAGAGGTACCGCCTTCTAGGTACTTAAGCGACTGACGCCCCTCCAACTTTCTCCAAAATTGCACTTCACCAAGCTTTCAGCATTGATGTTGCACCTCGTTCCCTTCCTTCAGGGAACATGAGTTATCGTGCATAACTTTCAGTTCCCTTTCAGTTTGGTCTCTCGGTGCAACATACTTGCTATAAGAACGTAATTCATTCACGCCCTTGAAATGCTCAGTAAAATGCCTGTTAGTGTGAACGTCTGCCTTTGACCAGAAGGTCTCTCAAAACTACTTTCTATTGTGTATTAGAAAGAACAGCCTGAGTGACATCACACGCAGTAACATCCAAACTGTAGTACTTTGCAAAAGTGTTTAATGAGCTCCAGTTCGCAGCAGCGCAAATGTCTGCAACTGGCACGCCCTTGAACAATGACCAGGAAGTGGCCAAGCCCCTAGTTGAGTGAGCATGCACTCCAGGGGGCACTTGTTGACCTTTGCTACCGTACGCCCTTTTAATGGCCTCCGTCACCCAATGTGAGAGGCGCTGTCTTGATAGGGCCTTTCCTGTAGCAGGTGCGGCAAAGCAGATGAACAGTTGGTTTGTTTCCCTATTCGGCCGTTCTCTGTATGTAAGTACATAAAGCTCTCACATGGCAGAGAGCCTTCACCCCAAAAATACACTACACGCGGTCCGTGTCCGCTCCGCTCCGCAGGTCGCAGCTGAGCGAGTCCAAAGTCCACTGCCTCCGCTCAGCTCAGGTCCGCATGGATGCGCCGCTCCAAGACGCATGCGCGGGAATTGCGAGATTGCGCGATAAATCAAGTGATAAATAATGAAGTCAGAACAAAACAATTCATTCGGTGGAAGAAGGAGAACAACAGTAAAGGCTGCCTTGATCTTCTCTCGTAAATAAGCGACAGGACATGGTTTGAGCAACAGGAAGTGATGTTTACATTTCAGAATAAAATACTTTTTTATTTATTTATTTCTTGTATTGCGTTATTAGGTGTAGTCATAGTCATAAATATAATAGTTTAGTCATAGAATAGTCATAAATGATAGTTTGACAGCATTTTTGTACAAATAAATCCGTATAGAGCTAGGATTAGTCCGCCCGTGGTGATTTTATTTTGTAAATACGGAAGTTGTGCTCGTTCCTTTTCCTGTTGGTGCGACGTAATCTTCAAAAGTTGACTCCGGCACAGCTCCGTCATCCGGCAGAAATAGAAAATTTTCTAATTTTGACGGACTGCCGTCCGCTCGCCGCAGCTCACCGCCGCCGTGCGGAGCCAGTGTACTTTATCTCATTGATTATAAAGGGTGCGTATTTGTTGCGGAGGTCGGACCGGAGTGGGGCGGAGCCGGAACGCGTGTAGTGTATTTTTGGTGTCAGTCTCTCCTGTTCCTGAGTAAGGACAGGGGCAGGTGGAAAGGAGGAGAGGTCAAAGTCTAGACTCCTATGGTTGAAGGTCAAGACCTTGGGAGTATAAGCGGGATTAGGCCTCAGGATGACCTTTGACCCATCAGGGGCGAATCTGGTACATAACAGATGTACAGATGGAGCGTGGAGGTCACCCATGCGTTTCGCCGAGCAAAGAGCCAAGAGAAGAGCAGTTTTATAAGATAGAAGATCTATCTTAATCTCACTCAAAGGCTCGAATGGTGGGTCGCGAAGAGCCCCCAAGACCAGGCCCAGATCCCAACCAGGGGTCAAGGTCCTGTTGGATGGCTTGGTCCGAAGCACACCTTTCATATATCTCATTATGATTGGATGTGCACCAGGGGTCCTATGTCCCCAGCCCTCGTGACAAGCAGAGATAGCTGCAAGGAACACTTTAATCATTGAGTAAGAACAACCCTTTTCCAGTAGATCCTGAAAGAAAGTTAGTAGTTGAGCCAGGTCGCAAGCATAAGAAATAATATTTCTTTCTGAGCACCAGGCTTCGAAGATGCGCCACTTCTGTGCGTATAGAGACTGTGTTGACCCGGCACAGGCATTTTGTATGGTTTTTACCACATTCTCTGGTAGGCCCGAAGCCATCAGCCTGTCTTTCTCAGCTAACAGGCTGGAATTAATTCCAGTTCCTGGCCTAAGCGGTTGGACTGCGACTTCCTGTGTGAGACTTTGAGGGTCAACCAGGTTGGGGAGGGGGCTTCCACATTGATGTGTTAACAGACTGCACTGATCGAGTCTCCTCGAAGACAGATGAAGTCTATTAATTTTATTAGATTGAGTTGTAACAGGAAAGATGTTATTTCCCTCCAAAATAGGATTTATTGGATTGAGAGGCTGCTGTTTTTGTAAACGAACAGATCTCCTGACTCCAATTGGTGTCTCACCCAGTGGGATACCGTCGTTTGTGAGCAAGTCTGATGCCGCTTTGTGAGGAGAGTCACATGCTGTTTGTTTACCGCCCGAGCGTTGCATGTCCTCTATGAATAATAAAGGGGCAGCTGCAACGTGTGAACGTGGAGATGGTCCTTTGTGACCGGCAGACTTAAGATGATTTGATGATAAGGAGCCCAGTTTCCGTCCAAAATCAGGAGGAAAATTCTGGTTTGACTCCGATCCTTTTACACACACAGTAACGTGATCACAGCCACTGTTTTGAGGGTGTGAAAATTGTGTCTGCCTTGGGGCATCCGACGTGCTCTCCTGTGGTGCGAACATGTCACGTGTTCGTCTGGTTAGTGTATTAGCCGGCCCCTTGTTCACAATGGAGCGGGGGCTGGAACACGTGCCCTTTCCCACCTGTCTTCGCAAAAGGTGTAGGGTCTGTTCGCAGACGCCTCTGGGTCTGTCTTCTGGAGACAGGTCCTGAGGCACCCTGCTGGGGCTTATTGAATAGGCTGGCACCCCATGAGCCGTGAGGGAGGGGGATGTGGCCCCCCTTTATGACGGCTGACAGGCCAGAGAGGCCCGTACTGTTGACATTATTTGTGTTGGTGTGTTTTTTTTTTATCGTCAATAAAACAGGGATGTGCTGTTTTATGAGTTTTATTCGTGCTTATGTGCAACGACATACATGATTTGATGTCACTCACAGCAGGGAGAACATGGTTTGTGCATGCAACAGAATTATCAGCCATTTGTACTTTGCTACAAATAAAGTCTGAACAAGGTGCGAACATTCCCGTTACCGCGTGGGCGGGAGGTCGTATAAAATGTAAACGTGGACCTGGTTCATCAGGCACGTTTTTGACGAGTGTCCCGGTTCGCCGAGGAGGCCCTATGCCTGCTCGCTTGGCGTGGGACGAACCTATTTTTACTCCATGCGAGCTCGGAGCGAGGTAGCCCCATCGGGGGTCTCTGCCGAGGTTCTTCCTCGTATGCTATCCGCTTCTGCGGTGGCGCACGCGTCGTCGAGCGGTGCCGCGGCTGTGCAGGTCTGCCTCCAGCAGGCTCTCTGGGGGGGGCGAAACTCAGACGAGGAATGCCCACCCTGAGAGCTTCAGCCTGCCTGCGCCTTTGGTCCAGCTTGGTCTGGATTCGCTCCAAAGTCTGGCCAAAAAGTCCCTCCGCCTCTATCGAGTGGTGGAGAAAAGGCACCTTTTGTCCCTCCGGTAAATCCGTCAGCGTCATCCACAGGTGGCGGATCGTGATTACCACTTCTGCCATACCTCTGCCCTGAGCCACAGCAGCCGTCCTTATCATACGGAGAACGAAGTCTGTTACTCTGCGAGCTTCATCCAGTAAGTTGGTAGCAGCTTGCTTATCCGAGGTTTCCTACAGTTGTTGGAGTTTTTCTGCGAGGTAAGCCTGCATCATCGCGGACGCGTTCATGGCGCGCGCGGTGAGTCCTTGAGCTCTGTAACACTTCTCGAGAAGCGACGCTAAGGCTCTACAAGCTTTGCTGGGGAGAGTCGGTTTTGTCCCTGAAGACTTGGGAGCTAGGTGAGATACTAGCGTGTCCTCAATCTGAGGCGCGTTGGCTATTCCCACCTGATCCATGCCTTCCACGTCGAGGAACTGTGAGAGGGGAAGGAGCATGGGCGCTCGTGGCTGAGGCCAGGTGCGGGTTATTTCCGTGAGGAAGTCTTGGAACATGGGCATCCTTTGCCTCATTGCTGCCTGTTGTTTTGAATAAAAATAGTTACCCGCCAGCCTCGTAACCTGTTGGCGAGGCGGGGGTTCCGGCCAGGGGATGTTCAGCGCGTCTGCTGCTCTGTGGCACAGGTCGAACAGGGCCGGGATGGAGAAGTCCGTTTCAGGGAGCACAGGTACCGGGGTCCTGGAGAGGTCCTCTCCCGGATCCTCGATTTCGAGTTCTGGTTCCTCCGCTGAAAATTCGCCCGAGGCTGAGATGGAGATCTCGTCTTCATTCATCATGCCTCTGGTGTCGAACTCGACTGTTAGGTCCACCATGGGAGCAAGCGGGTCAGGGCTGTCGCCCCATTCGACGCGCGTGCTGTCGTGTAGAGCCATGTGTTCGAGCTCCGGGGTCGGAGTGAGGGTCTCCGTGGTGTCTGGATCCAGTGGACCAGCTGAGCTTCCCATGGCCTCAGCCACGAGGTCCACCTGATGCCTTAGCACCGCATCCAGCATCTGGCTGCAGTGTGGGCAAGAACCGGGCGCTTCCAGAGCTTGTCTTGCGTGAAATATACCCAGGTAGACTGGACAGGCCTCATGGGTGTCCGTTGCTGCGAGGGGAAAACCACAGCCACTGGGACAGGCGTGCGAGGTTGGGCTTGCCGTCCCGTTGGTTTTCCTTTGAAGTTTAGTCCTTCGCTTTCCTTTCTCCGGAGGCATGTCCGAGATAAGGCGAGCGAGACCTTCCAGAATCCTTTTTCTTCTTTTATGTTTGAGTGTCTCCTCCGTCGTTTCGCTTTCGCTGGCTAGCCCGCTAGGGTGTTAGCCGGGGTAGCGGTTGTGGCGCAGTTATAACGCCGTCGAGCGAAGCAACCTGTAGAGAGAGGAGAAGAAAAAACCTTGAAGTTATAGAAATTTTCCTTGCGTACTGCTGGACTAATTTCTCTGTGCGCTCTGTGCAGGGAGTGAGCTCACCTCAGGTCGAGCGATGTAGCAGCAGAGAAGTCCCGCGAAGAGAGGTAGTTCAGGTTTTGCGAGGTGAAGGGCAAAAAGAGAAAGTTGGAGGGGCGTCAGTCGCTTAAGTACCTAAAAGGCGGTACCTCTGGCGCGGGGTGACGCCCCCTGCCGTAAAAGGTGTGAATGTATTCCTTCATGTAATCGCGCGGGGCCGCAATTTCGCATAGCAAGTACGTTGCACCGAGAGACCACACTGAAAGGGAACTAAATAAAATGGAGGAGTTGCTGTTTAAGTTTAAAGTGAGACTAAACGCAGGTTGAGACGGTAACTCCTCCCCCAGGCCATTTTCAAAATTTCTCTCAAAATGGGCGTGTAGAGAGTCAAGCAGGGGAGGAGGTTGTGGGTTGTCCTGTGTTCACGCCCCCTCTAGTGGTGAACTCTCACCCCTCCCCAAGTTTAGATTTCAAAATGGCGGATAGTCGCGTCTTCAGTAAGTAACAGCCTAAACTTGTACTAAAATAACAGTTCTAAAATGTTGTTGCGTGTATTTAATCACACACAGCTTAAGCGTATGCTTCTGAACACTGAACACATGAAAAACCTGTGTTTAGCTGCATGGCATGAGGTGTACGGTTGTGTTTTTGTCTTTGTTTGGATCACAACGGAGTTGTAGTCCAGCTGCAGTGACTTTAATTCACCACATCTTATTACTTAGCACATTACAAAAGTAACGTTTCATAATATATTTTATTTTAAAATATTGATTTCATCTACCCTCGTTTTTTTGACGTTTTGGCTTAATTTTAATATGCAACCTAGAACTGAACACACGTTGTTTTTTGAATTGACTATAAATGAGCACTAAACAGTGGTAAAATATTTTATTTGTTTTCCAAAGATCCGTGTTTAGAAACATTCTATAAGCTTGTATGATATATTTGTTAGGACGTGCATACAGTATATGTTTAAGCTATGTGTCAGCTAATCAAAACTGAGCACAGCTGGTAAGATTTATGAGAAATTATATTTTTTCAATGCAAACCAAACAAATTGCAATGAATTTAACAATACTGTATCCTTTCAAATGTTTTTTTCAGAGAACTGTGATGACTCAAGCACCCATGCAGCAGCCACGCAGAGTAAGACGATCCCATGATGATGCAGTCTCGGCCAGAGCTGCTGCTTCTCCTGACACCTGCATCCACGACAATGTTGGTGCAGCTGAGACCCTGGTGTTTGTTTCTGGCTGGCAGGTGCAGCATCTTGAAGGTGGTTGGGACTGCTTTCTCTTCTGTCCACTGCATCCATACAGACGAGCTGGAGGTGGTCTCCCGTGTGACACGACACAGAAACTTTTGTTGTTTTGAATTAACTTACTGTTAATAAAATGAATCATAAACAACTAGTTTTTGTAATCAATTTCTTTCTTTACAGACCTCTGTATTGATAAATACATTTCCAAGTCATACATCAAAGTCAAATTTAAAAGTCAACTTTATTGTCCAAACTGCAATATGTACAGAACATACACAGGATTGAAATTGCATTTCTCTCAGATGCATGCATAATTTAAACAAACATTTAATAAACATGTTTACATCAGCAATTTTTACAAAGTAATGTTTAAATTTAATATAAATTATAATTGTTTCAGGTGTGCAAATATTAAATATTGTAAAACAAAAGAAACAAAGTGCAATAATCAATTAGAGTAATCCAAATTGTACATTATTAAAAAAGTTATAGGAAGCATAAATTTTTAAACGTTAAAATTTAAAAGTTTCCTGTACTTGAATTTATGACTTATAAAAAAATCCCTTTCTGACATAGGTTATGGCCAGATGTGAACAGGTGGGTGTGTACACCTGTGTTACAGACCACCCAGGTGCCCAGTCCACACAGGGTTAGAAGAAAACATAAATAATAATTTAACACAAGCACATAGTAATTTACATAAAGGGTATCCTATTCTAAAAGAAGTTCACAGAACCAGATGCGAAGTGCCAAATGTGTGACATGTATTTCAAATTCAGCGGAAGATGATGCAGAGTCTCGGCCAGAGCTGCGTCATCTCTTGAGACCTCCATCCACGACAATGTTGGGTGCAGCTGAGACCTTGGTGTTTGTTTGTGGATGGCAGGTGGACCATCCTGCGGGTGGAGCATCCTGAAGGTGGTCTCGAGTGTTTGGGACTGCTGCACGGCTCAGATTCCCTGGATGTGGAACGCCTCATATGGAGCTAAAAAACAACAACACATTTTTAATCACCTTACAAAAAAACATACTTGAGAAACATTACTGTTCTATCACTTTGTTGACCTGTCAAACAGATGACCCAGTGCAAAATAAATACTGCTGCACAGATTATTATTATTATTTTACAAATACCTTGATCCACAACATTATTTGCAACAAAAGAACGCAGGTGCTGTGCGAATTTCTGTTCCCCCGTGAGAATCTGTTCCCCCTGTGTCGGGAGCGCGCACCCTTTCTCTCAAATAATGAAAAAACAACAACAACAAAAACCCAGACATTAACTATCAAAAAATAGCAGCTAGAAATAATTTTTCTCCAGTCATATTTTTAATTTGAATGAGATTTAGCCTACCACAAAGCCTACACTTATCTTTGCAGGAAGTTTTCTTGTCCTCTATCAGCTGCTTCCAGCCTTCTATATTAGTAATAAAAATTATAAATAGGCTATATATGATGTGTTGGTGGCTGATACTTTGTATTTGTCAGACTAGATTCTGTCGGAGATAAATAAATAAAAAACCTGTACAGTAGTCTACACCCCACACTCTAGACCAGGTTTATTTATTTAGTGGAGGTTTTATATTTATTTATTTATCACCAGGAGCTGTCGATTAAAATGAGCTATAACTGTGACACGATAGTGTGGACTCGTTTCAGAACTCAGATGCGCCTCACGGTCGGATCCCGACACAGGGGGAACAGATTCTCAGGGGGGAACAGAGCATTTAAACACAACTACAACACAAACTTAACGTTGATCAGCAACAGATGAAAACGCCACGACCTTGTGGGGCCACACCGAAGCAAAGCTGCAGGTCGCAAACACAGCACATGAAGAAACACGTCATATACTCAAAAGATAAATTATGGAATGAAAGGTGTAAAATGGTACTCACCTCCAAACAGATTGTACCCTGATGGTGTAAGGGTGGGTGAACATCAGTTTGAAGAGCTATTCTTGGAACAGCTTCACTCATCAATGCTAATGCTATGTTGCTAATCGCTAATCCAACCCCTGAACTCTGGAGGGGGAGTGACCTTCTCGGGGGAGTGGCTCCACTTTATATTCAGGCAGCAGTGCATGTGACGTCAGAATGTACTAGACATGTCAGAGTGTACTGTCTCGACCAACAAGAAAATCAGCGTGCAGTATCTTCTGTTCAACCCATAGAGCTACCATAAACACGTTTTTGGACCAAATATTGCCGATTTAAACAAATACGCACAAATACATGGAAATTAACACAGGAATAGTGCTCAGAAACATTTTAAACATATTCTAGGGAAGAAAGTTCATTCTCAATGGTCCAGGTATCAAATCCGCTCATTCTCAATCAGTTCATCTGGACAGTTTCTTTTTAGTAGAAACGTTTCACCCTCACTCCAGAGGGCTTCGTCAGTCAGAGTAGTCCAAAGCAAACTGAAGCTACCCCACCAAGTAAACAACTTAAGTGGACCAACCAGTTTGCTGTAGCCAAGATGGTTTCTGGGGGCTTGTCCCTCGTCGACTCCTCCCAGGCAGGCAGACATGTCCAAAGTGGTTCAAGACAAGAAAGTTAATTCTCAATAGTCCAGGTATCAAATCCGCTCATTCTCAATCAGTTCATCTGGACAGTTTCTTTTTAGTAGAAACGTTTCACCCTCACTCCAGAGGGCTTCGTCAGTCAGAGTAGTCCAAAGCACACTGAAGCTACCCCACCAAGTAAACAACTTAAGTGGACCAACCAGTTTGCTGTAGCCAAGATGGTTTCTGGGGGCTTGTCCCTCGTCGACTCCTCCCAGGCAGGCAGACATGTCCAAAGTGGTTCAAGACAAGAAAGTTAATTCTCAATAGTCCAGGTATCAAATCCGCTCATTCTCAATCAGTTCATCTGGACAGTTTCTTTTTAGTAGAAACGTTTCACCCTCACTCCAGAGGGCTTCGTCAGTCAGAGTAGTCCAAAGCAAACTGAAGCTACCCCACCAAGTAAACAACTTAAGTGGACCAACCAGTTTGCTGTAGCCAAGATGGTTTCTGGGGGCTTGTCCCTCGTCGACTCCTCCCAGGCAGGCAGACATGTCCAAAGTGGTTCAAGACAAGAAAGTTCATTCTCAATAGTCCAGGTATCAAATCCGCTCATTCTCAATCAGTTCATCTGGACAGTTTCTTTTTAGTAGAAACGTTTCACCCTCACTCCAGAGGGCTTCGTCAGTCAGAGTAGTCCAAAGCACACTGAAGCTA
>JBBPBX010027068.1:19380-37584 GCA_038048925.1 Garcialebias charrua
GTCAGCTGCAGGGAAATGGAATACAGTTGTCCCTCGCTTCTTCACCATAGCATACCATTTTATTTATAAAGCACTTTCAACAGGAACAAGTCCACACCAAAGTGCTGACGGTTTGACTTTCGCAGATTCGCTCTTTTGTGATTTTTCAACGATTGTCAACTTTAACATTACTCATGTGACTGGGATGGTATGGGATAAAAACAAAAAAAACTTCAGACATGTGCCGCCATTTTGTAGTTTTCTTTCAATAAGCCTATACGGCATCTCAAAAGAACTACACTACCCAGAAGCCAACAGCGCATCCGGCAGAAAAGTCACAAATAATCCCGAAGCTCAATTATCCACGTGCACATCAACCTGGACGGGGGTGGTGGGCTTCGTCGCTGCAGGGTAGGTCTGCAGAAGCAGAACCAAGCCGGACCGGAACCGAGCTGCTGTTCTGCAGAGCTGGTGAGAAAATTTTCCAGTACTGTACAGTACATATACAGTACTGTACATAAGTTGTTAAAATGAGGTAGATTTAAGCGCTTAGAACTTTGCAAGAGTGTGGGAAGGGTTTATATAAAGCTTTAAATTTTTATATAAATACTAAAATAAATATAGTGTTGCTACTTTGTGGTTTTTCACCTATCTCTTGGGTGTGTGGAACATAATTCCTGTGATAATCGAGGGGCTAGTTAAAAGTTGAAGAAATATTTTACTCTAATCAACCAATCAGCTTATTTGCTAATTCTAATATCAGTCCAAAAGCAAAAATATAAAAGTTGCTTTAGCATATTTCTAAAATTGATCAAAATATATTTTTTAAGACCAACTCTGACAAACATCCATCAAAAAGTTATGTTTTTAAAAAAAAAGTACTTTTAGTGTACCTCCCATCAACAATTTCCTTTATTCACCAGGCCGTACTCCTCAACTTAAACCAATACAGGTTTGTCAGTCCATTACAAGGCCAACACAAAAACCCAGTATAAACACACACACACACACACACTTGTTTACATCTACGTTCCTTTTAGAACTGCCAATTAATCTAACTTGCATGAAGCAAGAGTACTATTACTCCTCCATGAAGACAGCCCAATTTAAAATTTAGCACAATTAAATAATTAGCACAGCTTCACTTTGGCCAGAATGGGAAAAAAACTGGGTCACACATTCACATTACATTTTAATCTGAGTCCAAGAGGAATAAAGCACTTCATGAATCATGTAAACACACTGAAGCCAAACACTACTCTGCAGACATGTGACAGAAACTGTGTCTGCAGGGAGCTCTTGTTGATAATCGTTCACTGCATGTGTGTTGGTGGGTCCAACCCTCTACACAAGGAGGTTATGTCCTTTATTTCAACTTTTTCATTCTACTACCATCTTTTGTTGTGTTGTTATAATAGGATGTGTTAATAACAGTTTTATTACTGGTTTGTTTACGTCACAGAAGGAGGCTCATAAAACACGAGTAATAAGTTAGTTGTGTTTCATATTTCCATACTTTATATAAACCTCATCTGTAAAATCTTTATTGAACTAACATATTCACGTGTTTCAGGTGTTTTGGGATGGTTTTACTTTAATAAAATGTTTTTTTTTAACATTCACCAATTTTGTTTTTACTAAAGTACGAGCTGTGAGTTGTAGATGAACAAATGAAATTAAAACAGATACACAAATATTCTCACAAAGAATAACTCAACACTAACAGATAATATAGTGTACTACTGTAACTTTATTTACACATAACTACAGAAACACTTGGTTCATTGTTATCCTTTTTTTTTCCAAACAATATGTTCATTTGAACTGTCAGAAAAAATATTAAATTCATATTTTCATTGATTCATTTTCATCTCAATGCTCTGGCCAGTTGTAGTATTTCTGCATATTTTGATGTCTTGATGCACAAACGTACCAGTCCTGATGTTCTACAGGATTCTGTAGCATCAGTCCTGGTGTTCTAAAGGATTCTGCAGCATCAGTCCTGGTGTTCTACAGATCATGAAGACGTCTCCATCTGTTCTTTAACAATATCAAGGTTTGTTCTCCTCCACCTGGGTCCACTCTTCAGGTGAAGACATTTCTGTGAATTGATGATAAAACACACAGACACACACAGTATATATTAGGGATGTCCCGATCAGGTTTTTCTGGCCCCGAGTCCGAGTCCTTTAATTTTAGGAATTGGCCGATACCGAGTCCCGATCCGATACTTCTAAAATACATTTTTAAAATGAAGGGAAAAAAAGAAACAGATCCAGATGTCCCTTAATTTTTATTTTATTTACCTTAACATTTAACAGAGTACTTCTGTGAGGTAGATTGAACAATCAAGTAATAAGATTTAAAATAAAATTCTTCACATTGAAGTTTAGTGCAACAGTATGAAATAAAAATGTCTAATTTAAAATAAGCAGCTCAACTTAAAATACCAGAACCTGACCACAACCTGGCCAGAACCTGACCACAACCTGACCAGGACATGACCACAACCTGACCAGAAGATGACCACAACCTGACCAGAACCTGGCCAGAACCTGACCAGAACCTGGCAAGAACCTGACCACAACCTGGCCAGAACCTGACCAGAACCAGAACCTGAGCAGGCATGTAAACAAATAAACTTAAAGTGTCAGTTTTATAAAATAAGGCTAGTAACATGCTTTTCTGAACAGCACTCCTTAACTCTCCTCCTGTGGCTTCACAGAAGGAAGTGTATGTTTTTCTTTATGAGATAAATATAAATATAAAGTCTCTTGCAGCGTGAGCTGGCTCGTCTTCGGCTGCGTTGTCTGGTTAAACTCTGTGTATTGTGTCGGGTGTTTGTTTCTGATGTGCCTAATCAGGTTTGTTGTGTTAAATGCAGCCTTTTCCTTACCTCCTCTTGAAATACGAACTTTCCATTTGTCATCCACTTTAAAATATCTCCACACGACAGACATCGCTGCCTCCACTTCAAGTTAATGCCGCGTTCCGCTTCTTTTTTACGACAGTCACCGCTTTACGGCAGGCACTGCTTTACGGCAGGCACTGCTGCAAAACTATTGTGCATGTTTTGTTCCGAGACAATTTGACTCTGTAACTCAACATACAGTTAATATAATATTCCCGTTTGTGTTTAGAATAAATATACACATATATATCCGATCCCTGATCGGTGTGTAACGCCCGAGTCGAGTCGAGTCTGAAATCACGTGATCGGGACCCGGTTTCCGATCACGTGATCGGATCGGGACATCCCTAGATATTATATGCAGTATACTGTATATTAAGACAGTGGGTCAAACTAATGTCATGTATTTCCATCATTTTAATGATACACCACTATAACACCAAGTGATGTCCAAATTAAATAGAAAAATAAATATGAAATATTTTCAACATGTTGACTGGATTACATAACAAAGCTGACAAATTGAAGCAACATGATCAACAGCAGCAGGAGCCTGTGCAAATTGTTTTGTACACTAACTAATAACTAATAATGTTGAATAATTATTAGAAACATTAACTAATATATTACCATTTCAGTGCTGTGGAAACGATTTAGATGTTGTAGAATTACTTCTGCCTCTCAACTATCAGCTGCTGTAAGTCCTCACACAGCTGCTCACTTCCTGAAGTGAAAAGTGTACAAAAACCAGCAGCAGCAGAAAAAAATATATAACCTGCTGTTTACTCGAAATAACTTTGGCTTCTCAAGACAAACCGCTAAAATATAAAGTTTTAAATGGCTAAATTGGTCGGATCGCGTTTGTATCTTCGTCCATTGTATTCAATGTGCGCATTTGAGGCGAGTCTTTATCTGACGTCATAATCCCGCGACGGGAAAATCCGTATTTACCATGTAAAAAAAACAGCGCTAATTTTAAACTATTTTTGAGAGGAATTTTAATTAATTTAACATTGTTTTAGCAAAAACGATCAGAGGTCAATCTTGATATATATACTGTATATGTTGTGCCATTTTATGGAAAGTTCAAAGATGATGTCAGAGTCAGAGAGTCTTTATTGTCATTTGCACCGCATGTGGTACATGTGATGAAAACGAGATTATGTACACAGGGTCCCAGTTACATCCAACAACAAATGCAAGAGAAAAAAAGAAAAAGAACAGTAATAACATCTAGGATAACTAAGAAAAACATCAACTAGTAATACACTAAGCCCTAATGTAGTAGAAAAACATCATTATAAACAGCAGCACGAACATGAGTCTGTATGAGCAGATGGTCACAAATGAACACAGCAACAAGAAAACAGATCAGCATCAGCATGATGTGATATTTTGCAGTGTTTATTCTTATTATTTATTTATTCATGAGTCTAACAGCCTCAGGGTAGAAGCTGTTCCTCAGTCTAGTGGTTCTACATTTGATGCTCCTCAACCTCCGTCCTGAGGGGAGTGGGGCAAAGAGTGAGTGTGCTGGGTGAGTGAGGTCTTTCATGATGCAGGTGGCTCTTTTCCTGCATCTGGAGGTGTAAATGTCTGTGATGGTGGGGAGACTGACTCCAACAGACTTCTGTGCAGCCTTCACCACTCTCTGTAGAGCTTTCCTCTCTGCAACTGTGCAGCCTCCATGCCACACGTTGATGCTGGAGCACAGGATGCTCTCCACTGCACACCTGTAGAAGGAGGTGAGGACTGGGCTGCTCAGACCAGCTCGTCTCAGCCGTCTGAGGAAGTAGAGTCTCTGATGACCTTTCTTGATCAGGCTGGTGGTGTTGTTGCTCCAGCTGAGGTTATCATTCAAGTGTACACCCAAGTATTTGTAGCTGGAGACCACCTCCACCGCAGATCCACCTATGTTCAGTGGGGCGTGGGTGTGTTTGTTCCTTCTGAAGTCCACATGTCAGGGGAGCTTTAAAGCAAAAGACACAAACAAACATGAAAGGATTGGTCCACCTTCATGTGTCTCCTATGTCTTCTTTGTATTTTGCTATTTTTGGGTGTAACTGGGATCCTGTGTACATAATTTTGTTCCACCTCATGTACCACATGTGATGGAAATGACAATAACATTGACTTGAGTTTGAACTTGAACGAAGAGGGCTAAGAATGACCTCTTCTTTGCTCTGCCCTGGATGGGCTCTGGCCTGTCCATTCTGAACTGTTCATTCACCCTGGACAGTTAGATTTTTTTTTTGTGTGTGTGTTTCATTGTTTATTTAGTTCCCAGGTATATTTCCTGTTGGGTTTTGTTTGTTGCTCTCAGTATTTTATTTGTTTTTGCCTCTCAGTCCTAGGTTTCCTCATCTCACCCGAGCTAGATTTAATTTTTTTATTTTTGCTTTGTTTTTGTTTTGGGACATCAAGGGCATCCCTTAAAGGGATGGTACTGTCATATCTGTGTAATTATTGTCAGTTTTATTATTATAAAGGTTCTTTTGTGAGTTTTGTTTCTTGTACTTTTCCATTGGTTTAGACTTTTATCCATTTGTGTTTCTTTGTTTGGATCAATCCTTGTGTAATCCTTGTTTTAGTGTATCCTGTCCATATTGTCCTCAGTCAGCTCTCAGTGTTTTCCCAGTCCTGCCTGCCACTCTCACCTGCCAGTTATCAGCAGTTGTAGGTGTTTCCACTTCCCTCTCTCCATCAGTTTACTATACAGCCAGTCTTTTGTCACCATCTCACTGCAGCTCATTGCACTTGTTTCCCTTATGTCTCCATCCTCCTCTTGCTCCTTTCGTGTTACTCTGTTTTCACTTCAATTGCATGTTTTTACTGCCACTTCGTTTTTTTGTTTTGTTTTGTAAGTGTATACGTTTTATTTTACTTGAGCTCCTCACGTTTGCCTGCATCTGGGTCCAGTCCTTCACAAACTTTGGCAATATTAAGATTACAATCTTATCCCATCCTTCTGAGTTTAGGAGGGGCAAAGATCTTCAGCTACAGGACTGCAGTCTTCTTGCATGAGGGAGCAGACAGAGATTCAAACCCATGTGCAAAAAGTCATTATAAACCTGTCAAAAGCAGGTAAAGGAAAACTGATCTCCAACTTGTAAGAGGTACATCTTCTGGTCTACTCATTGTACTATGACAGAAGCTTCTAACAATGTAATTAATTCTCTGCAGATGTCCGTCCTGTGACTGACGGATTCTGCATAACAGTGAAGGGTCACAAGAAATGCAGCAAGATAGCAGGAGACAGTTATTGATAGCACTATGCTAATTATCTGGGACCAGGATATCTGGTTGCATTCATTCAAGTAAATTAAAACAATTTCAGCATTTTATTACAGCTCATTTTATAGGATAGCTATTATAGGGCTGGACTTGGTCACAAAGAGTGGATTCTACTCCATATTTTTTCCAGTTTTCTCATTGTAAAGGACAAACAAAAATTTTATTTTAGTATAAAATACAAGGATTTGTTTATAAAGATCCATGAAAAAGAAAGATTTGCTTTTAATTATGAAGATTAATGAGCACTTCCTCACTGGCTCTGGAACGAGGCGCACGCATTCTCTTCCCTCTCCCTGTTCTCCTCCTGTTTTTTTGTGTTTTTTTTGCTCTCTGTCTGTGTATCAGAGCAGCTCTTATTTTTACACATCTTCCAAAATTATAATTACTGTTTTGGATCTGACGAACTGGACTTTTGACGCAAATGACAAAATCTTTTCAACAAAGCAGCAGGGTCCTGGACCTGGAGAACCCTCGTCTGCTTGGACGACACGTAGGGGTGGGCGATATGGCTCAAAAATTATATCGTGATATTTCAGAGTATTATCACGATAACGATAAATTTCGTGATATAACCTAAAAAAAAAATCAAATGTATTTATTTGACAAAATTAACTTAACATGTTGCTTTGCAGTATTATATAAAATTTTTAAAAACAACAAGGGGTAATTTTACTGAAATTACTTTATTTAGTAAAGTATTTAGTCTCCAAGTAAAACTACACCTGCACTTTAGTTTTTGTGGTGGTTTTTTTATCTATATTTTGTGCAGACTTTTTCCAATCTAAATAACATTTATTTTTAAAGTGCAGGTGTAGTTTCCTAAAACAACTAGCCTAAATAAAATGAAGTTTGTGTCATTCCTCTGATTCATTTTTTTAAACTGATCTGTCTCTGATGGAGTTGTAATGTATACAGCAGTGTTGTGCATGTATATTACAGAGTGCCAGTGAACGCACCGCGATAGAGCGTGACGTAGGCGCGCAGGTTCGGGTGTGAAAGAAAGTCAGAGAACGGAGCGGTGGAGGATCATGCAGTCTGTTAAGTGTATTTGTGCAGCTTAAACAATAAAGCAACGTCTGCTACAAACCAGCAAGGTTATTGAGCGTGCAGAGAAACATCACAGGAGTGACTGTGGAGCCGCGCGTGTTTTACACAGTTTACAGCGAGGACACGGCTGCTCAGAGCGGAGCGGGGCGGGGGAGGGGGGACAGCTGTCCTGCAGAGCAGGGGGGGAGAGAAGCTGAGACGCGCGCGTTGTTTTTAACATTTTAGCAGTAACTAATTAGCGTTTTACACCAGTACAGACTGTGAGGGGATGTGCGCAGTTGTTTAAAGCGCTCGGGTGTTAAGGGGCGGGGCGCCCTGACGTATTACGTCATGAAATTAGCATATCATGATATAAGATTTTTGCCCGGGCAAGCTTTTTATACCGGTATTACCGGTAACGATATGATATGGCCCAGCCCTAACGACACGTGCAGCTGGATATATCTCTGGGGAAGTGGAATGTGATGCGTCTACCTCTGTTATCCATAGAGGACACTGAAATTGCATATAACTGAATTTATGATAACAGGTTTCCTGTTTTTGGAATAGTCTGGATCCTGGTTTATCAACATACAAAGATGGTCTCAGCTAATTTGGCCCTTGTCAGGCTGCTGCATAGGTGAAGGTTTGGTTTGTGCTTTGAGGACTAAAAATCAGCTGGTTTTCGAGCGAAGCCGTAAGATAGAAGTGATTTGAATCGCAGGTAACCTGCGGCTTTGGGATTTGTCAGCATGAAAATGACCTTGAAGAGGCTCATAAGTACGGACCAGCAGAACTCACCCTAATCTGGCAATTTCGGACCTAGGAAGTACCAGTAAAGACTCAAGGCTGACTAGAAAAAAACAGTCTGCCTGAATTGTGTTTTATCTGAATCTGACTCCCTGGTTGGCCTCGAAACAGGCCGGTTTATCAATTTCTCCTGGGAAATGTGTAAACTATGATGAGACGGACTACAGGAACGAGGTGAGCCGCCTGGCCTTGTGGTGCGGACACAACAATCTCACTCTCAACGTGGAGAAGACAAAGGAGATTGTTGTGGACTTCAGGAAGAAGGATGCCCAACATGCCCCTCTGACCATCAACAGCACCGCAGTGGAGAGAGTAGACAGCACCAAGTTCCTGGGAGTGCACGTCTCAAAGGACCTGTCCTGGAGCAGGAACACTGCAGCACTGGCAAAGAAGGCTCACCAGCGTCTCTACTTTCTCCGCAAGCTGAAAAGGGCTGGAGCTTCAACCCCCATCATGAGCACCTTCTACAGAGGTGCCATAGAAAGTGTCCTGACCAGCTGCATCACTGTGTGGTTTGGTGCATGTACTGCATCCTGCCGCAAGAGCCTCCAGCGCATTGTGAGAGCAGCTGAGAAGATCGTGGGCACCTCCTTGCCCTCACTGCAGGACTTACACAGCAAACGCCTCACTCGGAAAGCCCACTGCATGGCAGGTGATCCCACACACCCACTACACAGCTGCTTCAGACTGCTGCCATCAGGGAGGAGACTGAGGAGTCTCCAGGCTCGAACCAGCAGACTGAGAGACAGCTCTGTTCATCAGGCAGTCAGGATGCTAAACACTCTGCCTGCTCTGCCCCCCCTCCCATTTGAACTGCCTTAACACTAAAACTTTCTCACACATTACCACACAACACAAAGATTTTAACACTGGACTCTGTGTCATCAAACGGGTTATTCACTAAACTCTCGGTCATGTGCTCATACAGTTTGCACTACTTCTCATACTTGCACTAATGTTTGTATTACATCACTGCCTATAGTCATAATACTGTTTACATTCTCTGTTTACATTTATTAATACTGTTTACTTTTATTACTACTGCTTACATTTAATTACTACTGTTTACATTTACACTACTCTAATATCTACACCACTGCTGATACATATACAGTGTGCTCTGAACGGTCTTATTTAGGGATGCCCAATGTGCCTTACTGCATATGCCACTTTTTGCCTCTATAACAACATCAACTACTACCTCATACATATACTGTGTACATTAACTCATACGCTGCTTTGCCACTTTGCAAATGTCAATGCTAGAAACCTTTAGTTTATTTTAGTTATACTTTTTATACTCTTTTTTTATACTAGTATGCAAAAACTCAGGACAGTATTATGTTCATTAAATGTTTAATGTTTTAGTTTTAGAGTTGGTGTAAATTTTCATACTCTTATACCACTATGCAAAAACTCAGGACAGTGTTAGTTTTACTATTTTATGCTTATGTCTATTATTATATGTTTCAGTGTTTCAATGTTTAGATGTTTACTGTTGCACCGAGGGACTGAGAGAAACGCAATTTCGGTCCTGTGTATGTCCTGTACAGTACATATTGCAGATCTGACAATAAAGTTGACTTTGACTTTGACTTTGAACTAAGGAAAAGCTTTGTTTATTGCACACACACACACCCCTCCTCCTCTTCTGTGGAGGCTTTTCAGAACTGTGCCGGCTGACCATCATCTTATCAGGACAATGCACTATCCATTAGTGCTTCATGGACCATCTCATCATCAAATGCACATGTAACGTTCATAAATGTGCTTGCTGGCAGAGTTTATTTTTTATGTCTTAAATCATGTTCTGTTAGAACAAGGTGTGAAGAGATCTTTTTTGTAATGCCACTACCTGGTCGGTCTTTCTGGTACTGTTCTTCTGTGGTTCAGCTCCTATCTCACAAATAGAACATTTATGGTAAGTATGGATACATGCTCCTCACAGATCCATGAAGCTAACTATGGTGTACCCCAAGGCTCTATTTTAGGCCCCCTACTTTTTAATTTGTACATGCTGCCGCTTGGTGGAGTCATCAGGAGCCATGGGATAAGTTTCCATAGTTATGCTGATGACACACAGCTATACATCTCATTATCTCATGATGACCCCCGGCCAATCACTGCACTTTTTAATTGCATTACAGACATAAAGTCCTGGATGGCACAGAACTTTCTCCAGCTAAACCAGGACAAAACAGAAGTTTTAATCATTGGACCTGAGGTTCAAAAAGAAAATACAATTCAGAGATTACAATCTCTGTCTTTACAACCTTCTAAAAAAGTAAGAAGCCTGGGAGTTATTTTTGACTCTGAGCTTACTTTTATTCCTCATATTAAACAAATAGTCAAAACAGGATTTTATCATCTAAAAAATATAGCCAGAGTCCGCCCTCTTCTTTCTCTGACCAATACTGAGACTTTGATGCATGCTTTTATTTCTAGTCGTTTAGACTACTGTAATTCACTGCTTTCTGGTCTCCCTAAGAAAAATTTGTCCAGCCTTCAGCTGTTACAAAACTCTGCTGCTCGTGTGCTAACCAAGACCAGAAGGCAGGCTCATATTACACCTGTTTTAAAATCATTGCATTGGCTCCCTGTGCGCCTCAGGATTGATTTTAAGATTCTTTTAGTGGTTTTTAAATGTCTCAATGGTCTCGCACCATCTTATCTTGCAGAGCTGCTATTGCCCTATGAACCCCCGCGAACATTAAGGTCCTCTGGTACTGGACTACTAACAGTTCCAAAAGTCAGAACTCACACTTACGGTGAGGCTTCTTTCCAGTACTATGGCCCCCGTCTGTGGAATAGTCTGCCGGAGAACCTGAGGGCTGCAGAGAATGTTGTTGTTTTTAAGAGCAGGCTCAAGACCCATCTTTTTAACTGCATTTCCTGAACTGGTTCATCTCTGTTCACTCTATACATTTTCCATACTACTGTATTTTATTTTATTTATTTATTTATTTATTTTGTGTGTGTCGTTTGCTTTAATTTTGTGAGTTTATTGTTTTATAATTCTGTACAGCACTTTGAGCTGCTTTTAGTATGAAGGGTGCTTTATAAATAAAATTGATTGATTGATTGATTGATTGATCCTCTCCTCGTGGCTTTGTCCCTTTTTCTATTTAAAAAATGTATTCTGAAATGGATAAGAAGGTTGCACTCTTAAAGAGCAGCAGCTACGTGCACTCTGCCCATCTTTCAGACGACTGTACGGACATATTCTTGTTGTATCTCGGTGTAATGATAATAAAGCTTATTCTGACTTATTTAGAGGTTAATTTAAAAATACATGAAAACATTTAATTTCACTCATGTGCTCTCTCTCTCTTTATATATATACTGTATATATATACTGTGTATATATTGGAATTGGAAACATACCAATTTTATGTAAGTTGAAATCTTGTAAATTGTCCCTTATGTCACAGAGATGTGAGGATGCATTTCTCTCCGTTTCACATCTGCTGTTACAACAGTGTTTTCCAGTCAGAAATCCAATCCGCAGGCGTCGGGATGAGACGAATCATCAATGGGAGTCCGTACACCCCACCATGCTTCATCAACTCAGATTCAGTTAGTTCTACAGGAAGTGAGCTTGGCAGAAGGCCAGGTCATTATCTATTTATCCATTGAGCTGTTCGTACTCTTATTTAAACAAATGAACCTCACTAAACATTTGGCTTTGATGCAGTTCAACAGACAAACTGTGCAAAGAGAGCAGCTCTGAAGGTGGATTTATGTCTGCAGCCTCACGACAAATCTATTCTACAAACATGCTTTACAGGACTTCATTACATTCCCCTAACAAATAGATAAATTTCAACATAGAACAAACACACGTGTAGTAGAACAGCATTAACCACAATCCTGGTATTTTGTCAAATATGTGTTTCCTTTTTGTAAGGTATACATTTCATGCTCATTTTGGACATATTCACATTTCCCCTGATATGGTATAAAATGCATAAAAATGCATAAAAAATTTATATTATTCATTACCAATACAACTGATTGCATCAGGTGAATGCAGACATCTTTATAAGTTATATCATCTGGTGCACAGGTGAACTAGATGTACTTGTATGAAAACCAGAAAAATAACACATTTTTAATATAAATTTATGTGTAACCACTTGTATGCAGAGTACAAACAACATATTTTCATCTAATGTAATATACTGTTCTCAATCAGAAATAAATAAACAAGTAACTGTTTATAAAGTTCATATCAGCTAACGTTTCCCTAAGGTCCTTTTAATTTGTACTGAAACTTAAAATATACAATTGAAATGTGAAAGCACCTTGTAATGTTGACCACACACTCACCAAATCCTCTTTCACCTCTAAAGTGACTCATTAAATTAGTATTGATTAGGCCCTGCTGACATGACTGTGGGCCATGTTATGTTGTCAGAAATCACTGAGATAAAAGCGAACCAGACAGAAGGGACAAGAGAAACGTGCAGAGAAACGAGTGAGCGGAAATTAAAGAGATAAATGCAAAATTACAAGCACATAAAAAAAAGGAAGGAATACATGTGAAAGAGGAAAGTACTGTGTGTGCTTGTACTGTACTGGATATTCAGGTGAGTATTATCTCACTGAGCTGGTAAGAGTGACTGCAAAATTATGAGCAACCGTATTTGGACAGTTTATGGACTCAGGGCATGTGTGGAGCTGGCCTTTTTGGATACCCAAAACAACACTGCTGATATCCCCTGTCGCTGAGGGACTTGAATAACAAATGTTCACGAGATTAGTGTGCTTTTGGACTAGAATTGACCAGGGAATGCAAGTAAACCTTAATGCTTTGGGCGCAAGATATTCAAGTGGGTAGGAGTTACACTGTGTAGCAGAACAGAGGAAGATTTTCTTTTTCATTTGCTTGTCTATAAAGCAATTCAGAGTGACAGATCCTTCCTTGTAAGCAAAGGGATCAATGTTATCCACCATCAGGCAAAACAGCTGAGCCAGGGGGGTGACCAATGGTGACCTTGGTCACCATAGATTATTTTTTTGGCCACCCCACCAGCCACCCCAATCATTTGAAACTGTTTTTAAGCAATAAGAAAGGATAATTTTCTCAAATGACTGGGGTGACCGGACTGGTCTGTGGGAGGAAACCAGAGTACCCGGAGAAAACCCATGCATGCACAGAGAGAACATGTAAACTCCACACATAAAGGCCCCCGGACTGGGACTTGAACCAGGGTAACCTGCTCCCTGAGAGGCAGCAGCTACCAGTTGCACCACCGTACTGCCCAAAACATAAAAAATAAATAAAAATAATAATAAATAAAAAAAAATATCCTGATTGCAACACACTTCAGCTGAAGACCTCTGGAATTATAAGGGACCAGAACAAGAGGTCACATAACCTTCTGAATTTCTGAACAACACCAGGAAGCTCACCTATGATTAAACATTGGTCTGTATTTTAAATGTTGCCTTGTTCTTCAGACAGTGTGGCAATAAGACACAATGAATTTGAACAAGTTGCTCAGATTTCTACTTTTGTTCAATCTTTTGGTATCTGCTTTAAACGTTTCTTTCAGCTGCTCCCTTGTTCAGGGGTTGGCACTGCGAGCAAACTCACATGAAAGGTTTGACATTTGTTTTATGCCTGATGCTCTTCTTGACACAACCTGGGCTCATACCCACAACCTCAGGATCACAAGACCACGGCACTGACCACTGAGCTACCGCAGCCGTTTTTGGTATCCATCTATCCATTACCATCTCAAATTAGATAATTATCAACACAAAAAGGTAAACAAAGCCAATTTTAGCTAACAAATATTTTCCCTTTTTCCAGCTTTCTAACATTCACTTCTTTTTGCTCTGCATCCCACACTCCTCCTAACAGGAAGGACAAATTGTCTGTTTATTTGCTCCCCAGCTTCTCCACACTCTTCATTATTGCTTCTTTTTGCTTGAGTGGCTGTGCAGACACTGGATTGGCTCCAGCCCTAAACCTCATAGGCCCAATCTCCCCTGCATGATTGGATAGGACAAGCCTTATCTCGTCCCAATCAATATCATATACCTGCCAGTGCTAAGCGATTGCCTTTCTCCCCATGCAGATGCTTGTCAAACTGAATGAGGACCAGTTTATTGACTGGGCGATAACAGAGGAGGCGATTAAAGTATTGGTTGGATTTTGATTCACTGGAATGAACTTGAGGGGTTGACGATTTCCTTAAGCAGCTGAATTGGTGACTACAAACGTTGTAGAAATCAACAGATTTTTTACGTGCCAGAGCATGTTTGCAAGAACATTTACCTTGAAACTCAACGTATCTGCATCATCTTATCAGTGCTGTTAGTTCATTAAGATTTTGGGTTTTTGTCCCTCTGGCTGAAGCACCTGTTGAGATTGTCATGGTTTTGTGATTTGCAGTGTTTTGTTTCTCTGTCAACAAATTTCTCATTACGATGCTGTGTCACATGCGTCTTGATTGTGTTTGTGTGCACCACTTAATCATGTCCTGATAGAAATTCATTCAACCTTTATTTATACAGGCATCCTCGTTGAGCCATGGGGACTCATTTACAAGAGGGACCTGTCTCACTCACACCTAGGGTCAATTTAGAGTTACCAATCAGCCTAACATGCATGTTTTTGGACTGTGGGAGGAAACCGGAGCTCCCGGAGAAAACCCACGCATGCACGGAGAGAACATGTAAACTCCACCCAGAAAGGCCCTAAATCTAAATCTTAAGGAGGTTAGGAAAAAAAGTAATAATTCATAAATTGGTCAAAATGCAACTAAACACCTTTGTTACCATGCATTTAAATAAAAAAATAATAAATGTCACATTTTTGTCATCTGTGTATGTTTCTCATACTTGACAGACGAAATTGGTCTCTGCATTTAACCCAACCACCACCAGGTGGTGCAGTGAGCAGCGTGGTCAGCGCCCGGGGAGCTGGGGAAAATAGATGTGCACTCATAGACACCCCAAGGTGTGCCGTGGCCGGGGTTCGAACCTGGGTCCTTCGGATCCCAAGTCCGATTCCCTAGCCACTACACCATCTTGGCCCCATACAACTCTCCTCATAATATTCTATCTCAGATGAGGGATGCCAGTTAAAAGAGGTGGAGTGAGTCAATAACTTCACCCTGCTGTTTAATGCTTTGTCTGACATACTCAAGACCTGAGTTCATTTAAATGTGCACATTTTGGAAACAAAATACACCCAAACTTCATTTTTACACAGGATTTGAAGCCTAAGTTTTAAATTTAATGAAGACTTGTCGCAAATTCAAGATGGATGACTTACCGGCTGTCCCGCATCTCCCATCAACGTCCACCTGCGTTTAAGGCCGTCCTTTCATCAGCCCTTCCTGTTTGCTAGCTCGCTGCATCCCTCCACCTCCCCGTCTCCACCCGTGGTTTCAAGATCCTCAGTTCTCCCCTTTCTTCGTCCCGACTGTGCCACCGGAGAAAATCCTGCTCGCCTCCATCCTGGACCTACGTCTGTGTACGTTCCTGCTTCCTGTTCCCCTACAACCCAGCCGGTCAAGGCAGATGGCTGCTTGTCCTGAGCCTCGTTCTGCTGGAGGTTTCTCCCCCATGAGGGAGTTTTTCCTTCCCACTGTCGCTTCATGCTTGCTCAGGATGAGAGGGGTGGGGTGGGGAGAGAGATATCCATAATCTATCTCCCCATGCCAGACATTCAAGCTCTCAGCGGTCCGGCATGCATGCCCTCCGCCGGGGCCCGAGCGCCAAAGAACTCTATAGTCAATAAAACCTGTTAATTGTATTCTTCTCTTTCCATGTGAGTCTTTCCAGGTTGAATTACAGTTTCATTCTTTTCTAATTTAGACCTGTTTTTTTTCTTCTTCCTGATTTCTCCTGATCTTCCTGATGTCATTTTTTTCTAAAATCCTGGGTTTTTAGTTTAGTTTAGTAATGAACATCATTTTTATTTGTGTCAAACATCTATTTTTTATTATATTATTTTCATGTTACAGCATCTTATTTCTTATTTGCAATTTATTTTATTTATTGTTTAAATCATAGTATACTCCGAGTCCTTGTGTTTTTTTGTTCTCGTAGTGTAATGGTTTAAATGACAATATTAATAAAGTGAAACTGAAACTTACTGTTTATCCATTTATGCATTTTTTTTTTATCATGGTGGAACAGGCATCCTAAAATGTAAAAATAAAATAAATAAATAAATAATAAATAAATAGGTGTTTTTTTGTCATGAGTTGGTATATGCATATTTTTTTATTAGTAATTTTTTTTTTACATTTTCCAAGTTTTGGTTTTAGTCATTTCTAAATGATAAGGAGGAGTTTCTGTTTTGTTGGTTTGTTTTTTATAAGTGTTGTTGTTGTTTTGAACTTCAATTTGCCACTAGAAAAGAATTGGCAGACAAAATATAATATAATCCAAATATGTTTTCATTCAGGAAGTCACCCCATCTTCCACATTTAATCAAAGGACAGATACAAAATATTTTACATACTTTCTATAATTATAATCATATTTTAATAAAACATATTTTTATAAATTTTAAGAAAAAATATAGAACATGTTTATATGTTACATTTTTCATCAATAATTTTTTAGGGGAAATTTTATTTATATCACAACATGATCAGTACAAGTTTCCACAAGTTTTTTAATCTCGTTAGAATCCCAACTAAATTATTGAAAAATTGTTTCTTCTTCTTTTTTTGTTGCACAAACGCACTACACTCCCTTTAACTAAACTCATATGTCAGCACGAGGATCATGTTCTGTTCATTTCAGGAGGTGGGAGAAAGAAATATTTTCAGGTCTAATTGAAAAACCTCAGAGGCATTTGGCATCACTGCAGTTCAAACAAAGCACAATCGTTTTAAATCTGTACATTTTCAGCCGATTATAGTGTTACAAAACATAAAGCAAAGCAACAATGTGTGTAGTCATTATTTGTGTCTGAATTGCTACTTATTAAACAAAATTATTAAAAACAAGACAGTTTAGCTCAACATTCATCTTTTTGCATCCATTAAGTCTCCAATATACCATAACAGCAGGATTGTTTCATCGATGCAGCCTCATCATTATTATATTCTTGCCATTACTGAGACAAAATTTCAAGGAACATTGTTTTTTGCTTGCCAAGAAACTGATTCCAGCATCACCAGATCAGTGCACATTGTACTTTTATCTCAATTCTACAGGAGAAAACCAATAACATTCTTCCTCCAATGCATGATTATTTCTTGTCGCAAGTCAATTTCCCTCTAAAATCCATACACTGCAGACTGTGGTGATGCAAGTTAATACTGTATAAAAAAAATTATATGAGCAATATAGCTATGAATTATTTTGATCTGAGCCAAGCATGTCTTCTTATCATGTATTGCTCTTTATTAAAAGCAAATCAGATTGATTTTCTGTCCTTTGCAATGCACTTGAAGCACTGAAACAATGACCCAGAATCAGGCTCTTTTTTACCAACTTCATTTTTTGCACCTCATAAAACTCGTTCCCTGAGGGCTCTTTTTTATTATTTTTCACTTTCCTACTGTCTACTTTTAGCCCACTGAAGTTATATCAAAGAGAAAAAAGAGCTAATGTTTTGAAAGAATGAAGACACAAAAATGATACTGTACTATGTGTTGGGACTATTGGGTTAAGTAGGGATCAGAAATGGTAACTTTAAGGAAAGGAGATAAATTTGCAACATAACTTGTGGGGGTGAATGAGAGAGAGACATAAAGCAAAGGAAAAGAAAAGTAACTTCTGCCAAGGTTAATGACAAGCCTTTGGTGTAAATGAGTGCACAGTGCCGGGCCAAATACCTGAAAGCAAAAAGTGTGAAGGAGAGAAAAAAAAAAGAGGTGAATCAATGTAACAAACAGGGTGAAGGAAGGAGGCAATAAACTATTAATGAGAACACATTTTCCCTGATGGGGGAGAGACAGGACATAAAGGTCAGTGAATTGCCATGCTGGTGTGATTTACAGCAGTAACACACCGGAGCACCTGATGAGCATCGTAGGAGTAAAAACGTTGTCCAAACGAGGCAGTGAACATGTTCAAGTGTCTACTGTTTTGTTCTGTCTGCAGAAAGTAGTTTAGCCAATACTCAATGATTAAAAGCATTATTTTTATGTTAAAAAATACGATCAATTAAATTAATTTTACTATATGGAGGACTCAACACCATATAT
>JBBPBX010027069.1:27139-37584 GCA_038048925.1 Garcialebias charrua
AGAGGGAGGCTGGTGGAACAGTGAGACTACAAGGAGCAGAGGTCCCAAAGGTGCAGAACTTCAAGTACTTGGGGTCCACTGTCCAGGAAATTGGGGAATGTGGTAAAGAGGTGAAGAAGAGAGTCCAGGCAGGATGGAGTGGATGGAGAAAAGTTTCAGGAGTGATTTGTGACAAAAAGGTGTCAGCAAAGGTCAAAGGAAAAGTTTAGGACAGGAGTGGTGTGGTTATAGTAGGAGGTTTGAGTGATGACACGGGCAGTTGAGTTCTGGACCATCTGTAGCTTGTGGAGAGATTGGTTGGGGAGGCCGTAGAGAAGGGAGTTGCAGTAATCGATACGGGAAGTCACAAGACTGTGCACCAGGATGGCTGTGGAGCGGGGTGTGAGAGAAGGACGGAGACGGTTAATATTACGGAGGTGGAAATAGGCAGACCGAGTAATATTGTTGATGTGTGAAGTGAAGGAGAGAGTGGTGTCGAGGATGACACCGAGGCTCTTGACCTGAGGGGAGGGGGATAGCAGAGAGTTGTTAAGGGGGACGAGAAGATGTTCTGATTTTGAAATAGAGTTTTTGGTACCAACAAGAATGATTTCTGTTTTGTTACTGTTTAGTTGAAGGAAATTGTTAGAAAACCAGTGATTTAGCTCATTGAGACAGTCGGTGAGGATGGAGGGTGGGTGGGTGGAGTTAGGTTTTGATGACAAGTAGAGCTGTGTGTCATCAGCATAACAGTGGAAATGGACGCCGTATTTGCGGAAGATGTGACCTAGAGGAAGGAGGTAAATGATGAAGAGGAGGGGTCCGAGGACAGAGCCTTGGGGGACACCCGTGGAGACAGGGGAAGACTGGGAACGGAAGGATTTAAGCTGAATGAATTGAGTGCGGTCAGAGAGATAGGAGTTGAACCAGTCTAACGGGGTACCTGAGATGCCAATGGAGGTTAGTCTGTTGAGGAGGATAGAATGACAGATGGTGTCGAAGGCAGAGCTTAGATCAAGAAGAATGAGGATGGACAGAAGACCAGAGTCAGCAGCAAGAAGAAGTGTCATTAGTAATTTTTACAAGAGCTGTTTCGGTGCTATGGTGGGGGCGAAATCCATACCTGATCCCTGGAGACCTCCTTGGAAATGGTGTATCCTCTTCAACAGTTCCACTAACTGGTTCTGCATGTGGGCCACAAAGACACAGGAAACCCCAAAAGCTTTGAAATTGTTAAAAGGGGAAAAAAATATCACTGAACATTTTCTTCATTGTTAAAGGTGCTGTCTGCAGTTTCTGGAATACGCTGGCACTTAGAAAAATTTTGAACAGAGACACGTTTCTGGTCCCTCCTCACTCAGAGCCATATATGACTCAGCTCCACCTTGCTTGCGCTACAGCCTGGAATGCTCCGCCTCCACTACGTCCCGTCTCAGCCGCTGCAAAGTTCTGTGATTATATGTTAATAAAACGTTCTAAAAAATAAAATAAAAACATGGAGCACTGGTCCAGCAAAACAAAAACACCCTGAAATCTGCAGAGCTTCACGCAGCCACGTTGGACATGATTTAATTCGCTCGTGACTTCCTCATTTCTGTCAGTGGAGGTCTGGAGGAAGAAGCGATCACTTGACTTTTGGCAAAAAAACAAAAGAAAAGTCCAGAGCAAGGATGAAGAAGGGGGGATTTAATACATTTGTGTCACATACAAAACAGTTTTGTATCGCTTTGCAATTATTTCAACGAGAACCTGCGCGGCCGCTGCGGGGCTCGCTGCGGGCAGACAGGCTGGGGCGTGGATTAGGGGGAGGGGGGGCGTGGGTTAGGAGCATGAGAAGTTAGAAGCTCTGTTTTTATTGGCTGGTTATAAACACTGTTTTTATTGGCTGGTTAAACGTGGGGCGCTTTGATTTTTATAATTGCTTTTATTATCACCGGGAGATGCCAGAGGACTATAGTTTTTTTCAGAGATTACCTGTCAAACATCAATCTATCATGAAATAGTGGCTGAGTGAAGAAATATGTTTAAAAAATAAGTTACATACTGATCCTTTAAGGTCAAGGTTCTTCATTGCCATTCACATTGCATGTGTTACATGTGGTGGAACGAAATTGTCAAAGTCAAAAGTCAAAGTCGAAGTCAACTTTATTGTCAAAACTGCAATATGTCCAGGACATACACAGGATTGAAATTGCATTTCTCTCTGTCCCTCGGTGCAACAGTAAACATTTAAACACTAAAACACTAAAACATTTAATAAACATAAGCATAAAATGAAATAATAAAAGTGTAATACTGTCCTGAGTTTTTGCATAGTAGTTTTTGCATAGTAGTAGTATGAAAGTATGAAAAGTTACACCAACACTAAAACACTAAACATTTAATAAACATAAGCATAAAATGAAATAACAAAAGTGTAATACTGTCCTGAGTTTTTTGCATAGTAGTATAAAAGTGTAAAAAGTATATCTATAAAATAAAATGAAAGTTCTGGCATTGACATTTGTAATAGAGTGACAAAGCAGCATATGAAGTTTATGTACACAGTATATGTATGAGGTAGTTGATATTGGTATAGAGGTAAAGTGGCATATGCAATAAGGCTAGTAAATATATATATCAGCAGTAGTGTAGATATAAAAAGTAGTGTAAATGTAAACAGTAGTAATAAATGTAAACAGTAGTATTGAATGAAAACAGTAGTAATAAATGTAAACAGTGAATGTAAACAGTAGTATGACTATAGGCAGTAATGTAATACAAACATTAGTGCAAATATAAGAAGTAGTGCAAACTGAATGAGCACATGACCGTGAGTTGAGTGAATAACCCGTTTTGATGACACAGAGTCCAGTGTTAAAATCTTTGTGTTGTGTGGTGGTGTGTGAAAGTTTTTTGTGATTAAGGCAGTACAAGTGGGAGGGAGGGCAGAGCAGGCAGAGAGTTTAGCATCCTGACTGCCTGATGAACAGAGCTGTCATTTAGTCTGCTGGTTCGAGCCTGGAGACTCCTCAGTCTCCTCCCTGAAGGCAACAGGCTGAAGCAGCTGTGTAGTGGGTGTGTGGGATCACCTGCCATGCAGAGGGCTTTCCGAGTGAGGCGGTTGCTGTGTAAGTCCTGTAGTGAGGGGAAGGAGTTACCTTGTGTACACAAGGTCTCAGTTACATCCAACAAAAGTATCAATTGTAAAAGAAAAACCGTGACAAGATCTAAACTGGCTAAGAAACATGCTAAACTAAGAATATGCTAAACGCTCAGTGCAAAAACAGTAAGACGCTGAGCAACAGCAGCATGAATGGCACGATTGTGGCCATATACCATTATTTGAAATGTTTTATCTCACATGAACCTGCATCCAAGAGATACAAGTCTCGTGTCTTTCATTTTACCATAATGATATGAAATGCGCCCTCCCCTAGCGCCCTCTAGTGGCGGCCGCCTCTGGTGTGAAGTGAAGGAGAGAGTGGTGTTGAGGATGCCACCGAGGCTTTTGACCTGAGTGGAGGGGGATAGCAGAGAGTTGTTAAGGGGGACGAGAAGATGTTCTGATTTTGAAATAGAGTTTTTGGTACCGACGAGAATGATTTCTGTTTTGTTACTGTTTAGTTGAAGGAAATTGTTAGAAAACCAGTGATTTAGCTCATTGAGACAGTCGGTGAGGATGGAGGGTGGGTGGGTGGAGTTAGGTTTTGATGACAAGTAGAGCTGTGTGTCATCAGCATAACAGTGGAAATGGACGCCGTATTTGCGGAAGATGTGACCTAGAGGAAGGAGGTAAATGATGAAGAGGAGGGTCCGAGGACGGAGCCTTGGGGGACACCCGTGGAGACAGGGGAAGACTGGGAGCGGAAGGACAACAACACATGATGGTTGAAATACGATTGGATAAAAGCGCTATATAAACACATGCTACTGGACGATGTGCAATCAGGACAGCAAAGCTATAAAATGAAGAGACATTTCAGAATAATATTAATAAATTAATTTAGTTATTGTATATATTAAATAAACCAACCTCTAGGGAGCACAAGCCAGTGTATCTCTTGTGCCGTTCCTAAGCCTGGGTAAATGGTGAGGGTTGTGCCATGAATGGCATCCGATGTAAAACACTTTTGCCAAAACAATAATGCAAGTTCATCAAAGCGAAACCATACCGGATCGGTCGAGGCTCGGGTAAACGACAACGACCACCGGTGCTGCTAACAAACAGGGTGCCGGCAAAAATTGTGCTACTTTCAGTCGAAGACCACGAGGAGTGAAGCATGGAATTAATGGAACAAATAACTACTGCTGTCGATCAAAAACAATATTGTATCAGTATTTTTGTTGATTAAAAAAAAGCATTCGATACTATTGATCACACCATTCTCCTAGAAAAACTGAACAAATATGGTATTAGAGGACCAGCATTACAGTGGGTATCTAGCTACTTAAAAGATAGAAAACAATTTGTACAAATAAATGATGTAAGATCTGACCTCTGTAATATCACATGTGGAGTTCCCCAAGGCTCTGTACTTGGACCAAAGCTTTTTATTTTATATGTGAATGACTTGGTAAATGTGTCAGGACTCCTTAAATGTGTACTTTTTGCTGATGATACCACTTTTTTCTGTTTAGGTGAAGATATAGAACAAATGTTGGAATTGATAAAGACAGAATTTGTCAAGATACAAACTTGGTTTAAAATAAATAAATTATCATTAAATCTAGAAAAAACTAATTACATGATATTCGGTAATAAAAAGAAAACTGTTGATGTTCCACTCAAAATTGAGGATGTTGAGATTTGTAGAGTGAGTGAGGTGAAGTTTTTGGGTGTTATCATTGATGACAAACTGACATGGAAACAACACATAAATTCTGTAAGAATAAAAATAGCTAAATCGATAGCAGTACTGTACAAAGTCAGAGACCTATTGAATGATAAAGCTCTGTATTTGTTGTATAACACAATCATTGTTCCACACTTAATCTATTGTATTGATGTTTGGGGGAATGCGTGTAAAACAATCACAAAACCTATTTTTGTATTACAGAAAAGAGCTGTAAGAATTATCACTAGAAAGCATTACCGTCATCCATCAAGTACATTATTTTATCAACTAAAGTTATTGAAGTTCCATGATTTGGTAGACTATAATATTTTATCAGTTATGTATAGAGCTCAAAATAATGCATTACCTTTAAATATCCAAATGCACTTTGTTAAAAGACAAAGTTGTTATAATCTTAAGGGGACAGAGTTGTTTGTAAAACCACAATTCAGAACCAGTTTGAAGGGACGTTCTACCTCAATCCAGGGAATTAGATTATGGAATGGCTTGGAGAATGTAGTTAAAAATGCCAAGTCAATGTTTACATTTAAAAAAATGATCAAAACAAATGTGTTAAAAAATATATATGAAATAGCGTAATGTGTATTGTATTAGAGTCAGAGAGTCAGAGAGAGTCAGAGAGTCTTTATTGTCATTTGCACCGCATGTGGTACATTTGATGAAAACGAGATTATGTACACGGGGTCCCAGTTACATCCAACAACAAATGCAAGAGCAAAACAGTAATAACATCTAGAATTAACTAAGAAAAACATCAACTAGTAATACACTAAGCCTAATATAGTGGGAATAAACAGCAGCATGAACATGAGTTTGTATGAGCAGATGGTCACAGATGAACACAGATGATAGTTAGAAAATTAGAAAGAGTTAGTCATTTTGTACTGTTGGCTGAAGATTATTATTGTTTAATCTGATTGTTGGAAAAAGTTGGTTGAAGATTATTATTGTTTACATGGTTGATTATTGTTGTTTAATCTGATTGTTGGAAGTAAGGGGCAGATATAATAAGATTTATTCTTCTTTCTGCTACCTTTCATTTTTTTACATTTTGTACACAATCATTTATGAGATTGTCTTGTATTGTTTCTTTTGTAAAAAAAATGAACAAATTTAATAAACATAAACATAAACATAACAGGAGACAGAGGGAGAAGAGGAAAGTGAAGAATGTAGGCCTAAGGGTTGCAACTCTAAATGTGGGGACAATGACAAGCAAAGGTAGAGAGCTGGCTGACCTGATGCAGAGAAGAAAGGTAGATGTTGCATGTGTCCAAGAGACCAAGTAGAAGGGCAGCAAGACCCGCAGCATTGGAACTAGGGATGGGGCCAATCCAATCCGGTATCGGTATCTGCCTCTGATACCAGCATAATTTACGTATCGGATATTTCGATCCAACCTGCCGATATTTCCGATCCCTGATGCATGTTGGCTTCAAACTATGGAATAGATTTCCTGAACGGAGGCGTTTTTCATGAACCCAGAGTAATAAGACCCGTCTCACATTCAGGAAATCCATTTCATAGTTTGCAGCCAGCTACAACGTGACAACTGAGTGAGCAGCACTTTAGCTAACAGCTAGCCAACTTTTCATCATAACATGTCCGCAGTGTGGAAGTATTTTACAAAGTACACTAAACACCACAAGACAGTAATGTGCAATGTCTGCAGAGCCATAGCGTCACATTAAACCGCGGTCAAGTTAGTTTTATGTTGGACATTCGAGCTCCGGGGCTTCAGCGGGACGCCACTCTCGCTGAACTGAAACACAGGCATCCCGACCTGGCCAGCCGCGTCCAGTCCGACCCGCTCTGTCTCCCTGTCTCGGAGGAGGGGCAGGCTGAAAGGGCTGACCAAAATCAGAGCGCCCGCCCCAGATAGAACAAGAAAAACACACAGCTGAAGCCACAGAGCTGAAATCTTCACTGTGAAGTTGCTAAACCTTATTATAATTAATGACCAACTGCTATCAGTTGAAGAAAATTAAGGATTTCACAGCTTGATACTTGCAGCCAAGATATAGTTTACCCTCCAGGAGATATTTATCAGTATAACAGTAGACAATCATAAAAAGCATATTAATTAAAAAATTATAAGAAAACTGTATAAAAAAAGAAACATAAACAGCTACATTATACAGTACAGAGATGTAAAATACTAAAAACAGGAACATATGTATCTGTGTTGGTTTATGCCATGAACTTAGCAGATGTAAAGCCATTTAATATATTTTTAATTAATTTATTCATTCATTTAAAATAGACAAAATAAAACAAATTCATCAAAAAAAAAAACATTGAATGTAAAGAGTGCAGAAAGAAGAAAAAAAACATTATATCACCCCCTTATTTAAAAGAATATAAAAAATAGCATGAATACGAGTATATAAATGACCCCAAAACGGCAGACTGAAAAGACACGAGACTCAAGTATAACAAAAGGTGGAGTTTATTTACAGTGCAGGAATAAACTGGTGACGGGGCTGCGGAGAAAGACAGGAGATAGGATGAGTTCCTTGGCTCAAAAGTGATGGTCCAGTGATTAATGATTTTGTTAGGAAGTATTTCCTTACGAGTGGTTGTGTTACATGTGGTGTCTGAGAGGAGGGAGACCCAGAGCCCAAGAAGCATCCAGTGGAGATGAAATTGCCCCAAGGAGGTGAGTCAGAGGCTGGAAACGTTTGGTTGAAGTGGAGTCCAATGTTTGTGCTTGAGTGGGAAATGCCGGTGTGCAGGTTCGGTGGACCAGAAGCAGCTGAGGAACCAGGACAGGAGGAAGCCGAGGGGACAAGACAAGGCAGGACTAGCAGACGCCGGACAGAAAAACCACAAGGTTTGTTCGAGTTCACAGAAACAAATGTACTGGCTTGATTTACCAAAGGCAGTCAATGCTCAAGCGTTGGCTGAGCGTCTGGTGCAGGTTTAAATAGTGCAGGAGGTACTCGTCTGGAATCAGGTGCAAAAGTGATTAATTAGGAGCTCGTTGACGGTGGAAGGAGGGGAAGAGACAAAAAAAACTAGGAATCCTACATAAAATAACTTTAAAAAAACAATCACTTAAATTTATCACTTTGATATCCAGTTTAAAGCTAGGAATAAAATAAAACAAGTTTTGTGTTAGCATAATTTAATTATAACTTTGAAACTTATTCAAAATCCATAAAGCTTACCTCAAGTTGCCTTTCTGGACTTGCATGCATATATGTGTACAAATTGTACTTGAGAGGAGATTATTAGTCAAAGTCAAAGTCAACTTTATTGTCAAAACTGCAATATGTACAGGACATACACATTATTGAAATTGCATTTCTCTCAGTCCCTTCAGTGCAACAGTAACCATTTAAAAACTAAAACATTTAATAAACATAAGCATAAAATGAAATAATAAAAGTGTAATACTGTCCTGAGTTTTTGCATAAAGTATAAAAAGTTACACCAACACTAAAACACTAAAACATTTAATAAGCATAAGCATAAAATGAAATAATAAAGTGTAATACTGTCCTGAGTTTTTGCATAGTAGTATAAAAGTATAAAAAGTATATCTATAAAATAAAATGAAGGTTCTGGCATTGACATTTGTAATAGAGTGACAAAGCAGCATATGAAGTTAATGTACACAGTATATGTATGAGGTAGTTGATATTGGTATAGAGGTAAAGTGGCATATGCAATAAGGCTAGTAAAAAGAATATATATATCAGCAGTAGTGTAGATATAAAAAGTAGTGTAAATGTAAACAGTAGTAATAAATGTAAACAGTAGTAATAAATGTAAACAGTAATTACAACCTAATATAAAATCAATGATGATGATATTGGAACTGGATTGGTATCGGCCGGTATCCAGATTTAAGTATCGGGATCAGATCTGAAGTAAAGGCTGGGGCAGTGCTCCGCGCTCGAGCGAGCGCGGCGCCCCGCTGTGTGAGCGCCGTGCGTGCGCCGCTGCACAAGCCCTTTGAACGTTCGCGCGAACGCGCCAAGCTCTTTTTTTACGACCGTGCACGCTTGCGCGGTGTCTCACAATAAACTGCCCTGGTGGCGGACTGTTTTGTATGACACACAAATGAATTAAATTCCTCTTCTTTATCGCTGATCGGGCCTTTTCTTTTGTTTTTTTGCCTAAAGTCAAGTAATCGCTTCATCCTCCGTTCACTCCATGACTGAAATGAATGAATTCATGTCCTACCTGGCAGCGCGATGTTTTAACTATTTCCTGGTGGACTGTGAGCTGCTGGAATAGTGCTCCCTGTTTTTATTTTTATTTTTTAGAAGTTTATATTAACATATAAAGTTAGAAAGACCGCAGCAGCAGCAGCGGAGCGAACAGCTGCTCGTCTGGAGCAAAGCCAGCTGAGCTGTCAATCATTTCAGTAGGCGTGTCAGCAAGTGACCAATCAGCGACCTCAGTTTGTCCTGTTCTGCGCGCAGCTGATCACATTACAACAAGGATTTGGAGCAAGAACGCGAGCATTTAATGTGAGAAAGAAAGAAGAGCTCTGCCCGTGAACGTGTGCGCACAGAATGTGCGCGTAGATCAGCGTATATGGAGGACGCTCAGCTTTGCCCCGGCCTTAAGAAAATGTGGATTGTGCATCCCTAGTTGGAACAGGGTTCAAACTGTTTTACTGTGGTATGGATATAAATATAAATGAAGTAGGGGTTGTCCTGAAGGAGGAGTTGGCAAAGAATGTAGTAGAGGTGAAGACAGTGTCAGATAGGGTGATGTGCCTGAAGGTAGAAGTAGAGGGTCTGATGCTAAACATTGTCAGTGGTTATGCTCCACAGGTTGGATTTGATGGGGAGGAGAAAGATACATTTTGGAAAGATCTGGATGAAGTGTTAGAGAGTATTCCCAGGGAGGAAAGAGTGGTGATTGGAGCAGACCTGAATGGACATGTTGGTGAAGGAAACAGAGGGGATGAGGAAGTGATGGGTAGGTTTGGTGTCAAGGAAAGAAACCAGGAAGGACAGATGGTGGTGGATTTTGCCAAGAGAATGGAAATGGCTATAGTCAATACCTATTTCCAAAAGAGGGAGGAACATAGAGTGACCTATAAGAGTGGAGGAAGGAGTACACAGGTCGACTACATTCTGTGTAGAAGAGGAAACCTGAGGGAGATTGGAGACTGTAAGGTTGTGGCAGGGGAGAGCGTGGCCAGACAGCATCGGATGGTTGTGTGTAGAATGACTGTTGTTGCGAAGAAGAGAAAAAGAGTAAAATCAGAGAAGAAGACCAAATGGTGGAAGCTAAAGAAGGAAGAATGTTGTGAGAAATTCAGAGATGAGCTGTTAAAGGCTCTTGGGTGGTAAGAAAGAGCTTCCAAGTGACTGGGCTACTACAGCAACAGTAATTAGAGAGACAGGTAGGAAGGTACTTGGTGTGTCATCTGGACAGAGAACGGACGATAAGGAAACCTGGTGGTGGAATAGTGAAGTGCAAGATGCCGTTCAAAAAAAGCGGTTAGCCAAGAAGAAATATGACAGTGAAAGGACTGAAGAAAAGAGACAGGAATATATGGGGATGGGACGTAACGCAAAGAGGAAAGTTGCTAAGGGAAAGCAGAGGTAGTACAGTGATTTGTAAGGGAGACTGGACACCAAAGAGGGCAAGAAGGACTAGTAC
>JBBPBX010027070.1:0-10401 GCA_038048925.1 Garcialebias charrua
TATACATATATGACCAATCAAGCCTGTCTAATTTTGGCCTCAGAAGCTGATAAATACAATATCAAGTATATCAAATTATATCAATCAGCAGTTCTCAGTGAAAAAATAAAAAACAAAATTTCCTCTTACCTCAGCTCTATTGAGACAAAGTTGTCCTCACTGTTAGAATCCTATTCCTGGAAGACAACAGGAAGGCAAGTTTTAATCAACAGGAAATCAGATCATCCACACTTTGTTGGTGGCAGTCATATTTGTACTTTTAAACAGTGCTGCTAAATTGGAAGTTTTTTAAAATACATTTCAACAGTTGAATAAAACAAGCTAAGATAAAATCTTTATGTGTCATGCCCTTCATGCCCTGTCCAAAAGGGTTATTTTTGTGTTTTACTGGAATGTGGCATTTCCTGCAAACATTTTTACAATAAAATTACAGTGTAGGAAATGCATGAATCATAACATACTTAATCTTCTCATAATGATTTCACGTAAAGCGATTATTGAAGCTTTTTTTACACAAACAAACAAGACTTGGATAAGAGGAAAATAAGTTTCACACAAATGCACCAGTTGACTATAAGGTAAATAAATGTCTCAAGGAAATGGTATTGGAGAATACGCATACGTTTTTATTGTTTCAGCCTTGCATCCACATGGACATAGTTTTAGGGGCCCCAAATGGTAATAAAAAAGGGTTAACCTGTGTTTTGTATGGACAGCCAAAACACAACCTTTGAGAATGATGTTGACATAGCCCCACCTCTAATCTAGCCCACAACCTGAAACAAAATCTGCTTCTTCTAGTTGTGTTTACATATTGCACACAAATTGCAAGCTTTATGTCCATGCTCTACACCTTGTTTCCTGTTTTTGGTGTACGTTGGTAGCAGCATTACAGCGCCACATACAGGCCTGGCGGTGACAGTAGCGTTTTTGGTTGTTTTTATTTTTTGTGTGGATTTCTGTGCGGATGATGATATGTCTAGAAATAATGCAGTGTTTACAAGAATATTTTCAGAAACAAAAATACAAAGATTGTTTTGGAAAAATTGCATTTCCATGTGGACAAATCGGGAGTCCCCATACTATCAGGTTTAATCCACTGTTTAACCAGTAAATATCATCGTTTGACAGCAATGTTGCATTGCCCAAGGACTTTTCAGCATGATGGGCCAGACAAACACCTTTCCTTGAAAACAATTACACCCTCACCCCTCCCTACCAGAGTCCCTCTCAATTTGCTAGGCTGCATTCCCCCAAAGGCAGTTGCAAAAGAGTGGGAGAGCAGTGAATCCAGTTCCATGGAAGCTAATGAGATGTGAAGTTGTCAAAACACATATTTTCTTTCTTTCTTTTTTTGTTCAAACAGAGTGAATACACCGGGAACACAAAGCAGGTGAAAGGCGAAGGTTTGAATAAGATCCCTCATTCTTCGGCAGCAAGGAAATGGGATCAAATGAATGATGAGCAGGGCATCCAGGACTTAAGATCCTGCATTGTCTGAGATGGCTTTTTAAACATCTTCCATTATCCAGTCCTGTCTTTGAAACTTGAGCTCCTGGATGAGCGCATCATTCGCTTGCTGCATGTAAAAAAATAAAAATAAATCAGAACAAAAGTTCCAGGAAGCTAAAGTCAGTTGAACCAGAATTGAATATTTGTTTTGTTTTTTGTACACAACTATCCAAACCAGTCTGATGGCAATTTGTATTAGTTATCACACCTGACACATAACAGCTAACAAAACAGTTGGAACTTCCTCGTTGTATTTGAAACTATGACATCATCTTTGCACATTTTGCTATTTTCTTTAATGTCAGGTTCATGATTAAGATGGCAGAAAGCATGTACGGTCTACATCATGTCCTAAAACGACAGTCACTGTTGGGACAGGCCACACTAAGAGTGAGTGAATGCCTCACTGAAAGGGGAATCTCCCTTTCTGAACAATGCAACACTCATTAGTTCTTCAAACAGCCTTTAAAAGGGCCCGCTTCTATCAAAAGGTAGATAAAGCAGCTGTTTTGTACCACAGCATTAGAAAGTGACTCTATTTTCTGTGTATCTATTTGTACGTACATCTGTTACATATTCCATCCAGGTGGGAGACAACAAAGACACAATGGTGCAGGTAAATCTTAACCCTATTCTGGTTTCCTAATCTCTTCATTCTAAAATTCACTTTGATTTGCGTGGAAGCCCAAAGCTTGAGTAAACAGCCAATCCCAAGAAAAGACAGGGAAACATACAGTCAACTCTTTGGTCTTCCCAGTTTGTTTAAGGAGGTCTACCTATCTTTTATTTGTGAAATGGTTTATTTGGGGGGCCTGTAAGAATTTGCCCTTTTCCTTTATCCCTCTGCTAGCTTAACTACACAGATGTTCCAACACAAAGATCAGATTGACTTACCCATGCAAGAAAACATACCATCACCCAGTGTCGACAGATGTTTCAGATCATTAAAGCCGGATACTAGAACAAGACAAAAACAGAGATTCCTTTCATGGTTCTCTGTTTAGTTGTATTTGCTCACAAAAAGGAAACAGTTTCTTAACATTGTATTCTTTACTTTGCTAAAAGTTTATCCTGTTTGTTCCAGTTTCTCTTTTAACATCTAGATTTTGCTGTCTATTGGATAGAGTTGCATTCAGGTCCAAAAATTCAGATCCGACCCGGCCCCAGCCCATAGCCATCATTTCCGAACCCCAGCCGAGCTGACAAATTAACAGTAATTACAGGTCTGAACCCCCCACCCCAACAATTTTAATTAAGATTTGACTGCTTATATTGTTATTACCAGTCGGCGGACACAGTGCAGCACAGTGCAGCAAGGATTCTGTTGAAAGTTCGTAAATTTGAACATATTACACCCATTCTCCATAACCTCCATTGGCTTCTTGTCACCTACAGAATTCAGTACAAAACTGCTCTCATTACCCATCAATGCTTGCACGGCACTTCACCTGACTATCTAAAGGACATTCTTGCACCATATTCATCCACCCGGTCTCTACGATCACAGAACAGTAATTTCCTTCATATTCCTCGGACCAAATTGAGGACCATGGGAGACCGAGCATTCTGTGTGGCTGCCCCCCGCCTGTGGAACTCCCTCCCTGATGACCTGAGAGCTCCACAGTCACTGGTTGACTTTAAAAGCAGCATAAAGACCTTTCTTTTTAAGCAAGCCTATTCTGCCTCCACATGATTTTATCTTTGATCTTAGCTGATATCATTATTGATTTTACTTGATTTTATCACTTGTTTTATTTTATTTATTTTTTAAGCAAGCCTAATCTGCATCCACATGATTTTATCTTTGATCTTAGTCGATATTATTATTGATTTTATTTGATTTTATCACTTGTTTTATTTTGATCTTTGCTTTATTACACTTTGTAGCACTTTGAGATTTTTATTAATGAAAAGTGCATTATAAATGGAATTCATTATTATTATTATTATTAAATGTGGCTGAGTAAAGGGGGCAGAAGATCAGAGCTGAGGGGGTGTTTGTCCTTTCATGGCCGCCAAAGCACATATGCATCCCCTGCTTCTGCTTGCATTGGACACCGCTAACAAGGCCAGTCAACGAGCAGTGAAATGGCCATGTGCGGCTGGTGATGTATGGCAAGCCATTCATTCAACCTTTATTTATACAGGCTAGCCTCGTTGAGCCACGGGGACTCATTTACAAGAGGGACCTGTCTCACTCACACCCAGGGTCAATTTAGAGTTACCAATCAGCCTAACATGCATGTTTTTGGACTGTGGGAGGAAACCGGAGCACCCGGAGAAAACCCACGCATGCACGGAGAGAACATGCAAACTCCACCCAGAAAGGCCCCCGGACCGGGATTTGAACCGGGGACCTTCTCGCTGAGAGGCAGCAGCTCTACCAGTTGTGCCACCGTGCTGCCCTGTTGCAGCACGGTGTTGCCATATAGTTGGATAATGTTGCCATGTTGCCATATAGTTGGATAATCAGCCGCACGCGTCCGCTGATGCAACCAAAAGCCTGACAACGATCCAGCCCGCACATTAAACACATTATTATGGACCAGCCCGGCCCTAATCCTGGTTGGGTGGGGCCGGGCTCCAGGTTCGGGTTAGAAATGACAGCTCTAATTGTATACAGTATACTGTAAACCTGCCACAGTTATCAGTAAATCAATAATAGTTATTTAAGATGTATGCAATGTTAATCACAACCATATATATTCCATTATGTATATAACCGTGTTTCCATCTATTTTCATTTCGAATTTTGAGCTAATTTTTGAAATCTCGCAAAAATGTAAATACAAATTAATGCGGATCAGAAGTGTTTCCATCAACTGGCTTGAATCGCATCTACCAGGCCACGCACAGCGTCATTACGTCAGACGTCAGCGTCATTACGTCAGACGTCAGCGTTACGCATGTCTACAGTAAACAGGAAGTAGCGGTTGAAAACAGAACCCGGCCACACATCTCGTCAAAATGGAGAGAATATTTCAGGTATGTGTTGCTATCGGGCAAGTTGTATTTATTCTGTCATGCCAACTAGTTTTAGCGATGTTACATGTTGTCCGGAGCGGAAACAGCTGATCAGTCACATGACGTAAATGTTCGCTACGGCAGAACTGAGTCGGCAAATCTGTTTCCATCTGTCGTTTTGCGCATCAGCTCTGTTTCGAAACCCCCAAAAACCACCTCAAGCGAGCGTATCAACTTTTGAGCGAATTAGAGGAAGTTAACTCGAATTTTGCCGTTTCCATTTAGCTTTTCTGATGCGATGCTTCAAAATGCGCATCTAGAAACCTTGATGGAAACACGGCTTATGATACTCAATATCATATCATAATTTTATTCATTTCCTGTAAGCAATTGACATAAAAAAGAGTTATGAGCTAATGATTATTATGTAAATATTTCGAGAGTAACTTAAAACTGCACGGAAATAGATGAACTCTTAATCGGAAAAATGTACGGTACACAACAAATGTTCATTAAAGTTTCACACTCCTGACAGCCCTGAATGTGGACTCTAGCAGTGCATTGTACACACAATACACAGGAGTGTTTATCGTTTTTGACTCCACACAAAGCAATAAGTTCATTCTTACTTTGTCTTTTCTTTCTCAGTTCCTCACCAGCTTCACTCAGGACACGAGATCTGTGCTGACGGCTCAACCTGCTAACCTGCGTGACCTGTCTACACTTCCCCCCTGGAGTGGGTCATCTCTGACAAGAGGAAGTGACATGGTCAGGGAGGTGAAAGGTCGTCTCAGATGATGCATTTGAAATACGAGTGAACAAGATAGATGGTGACAGCTGCAGAGCATGTGACATGGAATTTTTTGAGCAAGTAAAACAGCTTGTCAAGCCATTGTGGCATCTTTAAGTATGTCAATAAAGCTCATTTCTAGATGTAATACATGATAAAACCATGATGATAAGGGCAAAAACTAGAAAATATTGGAGTGCCATGTAGGGTTTATTGTGATATTGGTAGATGATCATTTGGGTCATAGCTTGTTCTGGTGCCTCCTGATAATGTTCAACATAATTGAAGTGCCGGTTTAAGGTTGTTTTATCGTGCCTCCTGAGAAATTTCTGAGTAAGCTTTGAATGTGCAAAAAATTAAACATTTCTAAGTGAAGTTCTCTGCTCACTCTGTAACAATAGTGAATTAGGTGGCATGTTAATGCCAGAAACCAAGGCTTTTTAAAATCTCATTTTAAAAATAACATTATACATTAATTCAGTCTTCATGTTAGGGCTGATTAACATGTATTTCCTTAGAGGTTGAAATTACACAGAATATTTTCATCACAATCTACAGTACAGTATAAGCTAAATCAAAGCTGTGAAAGCAACTTCCATCCATCCATCCATCCATCCATCCATCCATCCATCCATCCATCCATTCATTCATTCATTCATTCATCCATCCATCCATCCATCCATCCATCCATCCATCCTTACCTGCTTCTTCTTTTTTGGTCATGGGGAGTTAGCTGGTGCCCATATCCAGCAGTCACTGTAGCCGTTTTCGCATTGGCCAGCCCTCCCCGGCTAAAAAGAAGTAGTTACTAAAAAGAAGTAGTAACTACTTCTTTTTATTTTCTCCAATAAAAGACAAATGTAAAATAACTTGACCCAGCTGAGATTCGAACTCGTAGCCTACGGGTCAAGATAAAACGTGTGCTTAAAGCCAAGTGCTTATCCCTTTACGCCACGGCGGCTTATTAGTTTTTTTGGAGTCAACCTTTCCTATGAAGGATTTGCCGCCTGTAAAATTCTGGCGCGCGCAGGATTTAGAGATTATCAGTTATATTTTAAAACCCTGGCTACGCGCAAGAGTTAGAGAATATTAGTTATATTTTATAGAACTTTATAGAAAGGCGGAAATGCTCTGTAGGCTATGGGTGCGCGCTTCGTGTTATTTACGTCCTAACATAAGCTGAATTGAATTTAGCTCAGAAACACTAATATATATATTCAGCTAACAAACATTTTTTAGCGGCGTGTCCGCTCTTAAAAGAACACTCCACCCACGTCAAGTGAACACTCCACCCACGTCAAGTGAACACCCCACCCACTTCAAGGCTTGCTCTCTACATAATGCGTAATGAACGCGGGCGGGCCAGTTCGGGCTATGGGCAAACCGGGGGCGGCCCGGGCCATTGAGGGCTGGCCAATGCGAAAACGGCTTGTGTGAGAAACGGGGGACACTCTAGGCAGGTAACAAATCCATCACATGTCCACATAGAGACAAACGAGACAAACAACCATTCTCACTCTCATACCTGGGGACAATTTAGAGTTACCAATAAGCCTAAAATTCACAACTTCATAACAGAAAAGTATCAAATAATAAATAACCTTTTTTCCCCACTTTAAATAAAATTTCTTGTTTTTAAAGCAATTTCTTTTAACTAAAACTAATCTAGTGTACAGAATACTGCTGTATACAAAAATTATAATAAATAATTCTGTATTGGGAAGCACGGTGACACAGTCGGTAGAACTGTTGCCTCTCAGCGAGAAGGTTGCCATATCAAAGTCTGGCAGGAGTGCATGCGTGGTTTTCCGGGTACTCTGGTTTCTTCCCACAGATCAAAAACATGCATGTTAGGCTGATTGGTAACTAAATTGTCCCTAGGTGTGAGGGAGAGTGTGAATGGTTTGTCTCTATGTGTCCCTGTGATGGACTTGTGATCTGTCCAGGGTGTACCCCCTTGTACAGTGACTGCTGAATATGGACACCAGTGACCCGAAAAGGAAGAAGCGGGTCAAGATGATGGATGGATGCATGAATGGATCGAATATTCACTAGGTTAGGTTTCTTTTGTCACTTGTGCGTTAAGCAAGAACAATCTACCTGCACAAATGTGCTCCCAGGTGTGAGCATTGAAATTACTGTAATGTTTGTTTTTTCTGCTTAAACACGTTTTTTTCAACATGGGTAATACATTTTAATAGAAACCACGTTTAACATATAAAAAGTCTCAGTCATGACATCTAAGATGGTGTAGTGGCTAGGGAATCGGACTTGGGATCCGAAGGACCCAGGTTCGAACCCCGGCCACGGCACACCTTGGGGTGTCTATGAGTGCACACCTATTTTCCCCAGCTCCCCGGGCGCTGACCACGGCTGCTCACTGCACCACCTGGTGGTGGTTGGGTTAAATGCAGAGACCAATTTCGTCTGTCAAGTATGGGAAACATACACAGATGACAAAAATGTGAAATTTAATTTAATTTAATTTTTACTCTGACACTTCATAACAAATGAGTTGTTAAAAGAAGAAAGCATCATGTACATTGGTTTAGGTATAAAGGAAAAAGGTGAGTACAGGTAAATTCACTTTGTTGAAAAAAAAAAACTGCAGTAAAACGCACATATAAAAGTAAACAACTGACTGTGTTTAGTACAAATATCACATTATGACAAGACAACAATAACCATTGGTTACAGAGCTGTTATTCACATCTCAGTCTTGTTCTGATGTGGATGGAAGAAGACAACGACATAAAATGTATGGCCTAGAATACAACAAAAATACATGAATAAAAAAAGTTGCTTAAATCAGTTACTGTACTTTGCTCGCTGGTTACAAACAGAGATTGCAACAGAAATGTTGTAATTTTGAGATGCCAACTACTCTCCAATAGCCACAGCCTACTGATATACTATATACAAAGGTAATAAATATAACTCTGTATTTAATGGTATCTACATGCCATTTCACTAGAAGTGACAAAGCTTGGAGGCTCATTAATGCCCAGAAGCATGTCAGATATTTTTCACTCTTTGTCTCTCACACTTGATAACCAAAGGCTGAGTCTGGGGGCCACATTCCTGTCCCCTCTGCATTCAACTGCCAACACAGCACGTGGCTTTGTTCTGGCTTCGCCAATGACTCCTTTTAGGAGCCCTTAAAGGGTCACAAGCACAATGCACTTTGTGTTATTGAGCAGAGAAGGCCACTGAGGAGCTCTGCGGTGCCATCAGAGTCCAGGTGAGGTGAGAGAGAAAGAAAAAGAAAACCCTAACATATTCAGCTGAGGTTTGGACACTTCAGTCCAACAGAACGTTCAGATCTGCCATTTTTCCAATGTTGAGACTTCAGCAGAGAACTTGTATCTAGTCTGAAATGACAGTTTGACCACAACAAGATGTATTTGCGATGTGAAATACCACCTCCAAGATCATCTGATCTTAACAGGAATTATGCCTGTATCATTGTTATCAGAATGTCTGTGCTGAACTTAAAAAAAGAAAACATAAATTTCTTATTATTATGAGCAAAAAATGTGAAAACCATACCACATACAATCAGTATGCAGAATGCTGAGCAGTGCTGCAGTGAAAATGCTTTGCCTCGTTACCATTACCATAGAAAACCCTTAAATCTTTGTTTCTGAACAGAACTTTTATACAAATGAGAAGTTTTCTGTTGGCTCATAAATCAACACCAGAGCGACTCCAATCTACTCAAGACTCTTCCCCACACACAAATGTACATGTTGTATGCAAATATATATGTTCAAAAATTCAAACATGCATGCCTACAGGCACACTTACATGAATGTGTTTCTTCACACACAAGCATGCACACACACAGATATGACCAACAGTGGTGAACAGCTGCACAGGCCGGTCTGGAGTGAGACCAGCAACCTCTTGGCCACAAAGGGCTTCTTGTGCCCCTGGCTTGCTAGAAACATAAAACACAAGAGATAAGACCAGACACTGTTTGCCAGGAGCAGAGGACCTCCCAAACAGGAACTGCAAGTGCAAGTGTTTGTCACAAACACACACCTGCCCATACACCCCCCTCCCTACACACACAAACACTACACGCACACACATGCATGCACACACACATAAATACATACACACAGGAATGCAAAATAGAAAACAAAATCATAAAGACACATTTGTTTGTGAAAACTGATGTTTGTTGACCTTTTAGCCCAATTTACCAAGAACATTGGACCAGAAAGATATAAGTAAACATCAAACCATCAACTTCACCACTGCATCTTAGAATTCAATTCAATTCAAAAATACTTTATTAATCCCAAAGGGAAATTAATTTGTTGTAGCTCATCTTGGTTTCATTAAGGTTGTTATAGATGCTGATGGCTGTGGGCAGGAAGGATCCCTTATAGCAGTCCGTCCCATAGTGGATCTGAAGAAACTGGATGCAGATGCCAATCCGTCGACCCAGACCCAGTAGACCTCTCGGTCCTCTTGGGCAACAAGACTGCCTGAATGCCGGGTAGAACTCCTCCACAAGTGATGGACATTTTTCTCAGCAGCCTGCTGGGCCCTTTGTCGCAGTGAACTTAACTGCAGGTGCTGAGGGATGATCTTGGTCCTCCTGCTGTCATGAGCCATGTTTACCACCACCTTCAAGATCTTGGTGGCCACGAACTCGAGCACCGCCTCCAGATAGATGGTAATGCATCCACGGCACCTCCTTTTCAAATTATTTGGGGTAATTGAGGTATCATATGAGCTTTTGAAATCTTAATTAGCAGCTCCCAATTGTAGAAAACCACCTTGTTGTTATAAAGATAAAGTGATATGTGCTGTCATCATAGTACTGTATATTCCCATACAAAGACGAAATTGGCTCTCTGCATTTAATTCATTACACCTGGGCTACACCCAGGTGGAGCAATGGGCAGCTATGTAATCTACCTGGGGAGCAATTTGGGATTAGGTGTCCTGCTCAGAGATACCACGAGATGTGCAATGACCAGGGATCGAACCCAGGACCATCGGGACCCGAGTCGGCTGCCCTGCCCCTACACCATCTCTGCCCCATATGGTTACACATCATAATAAATGTTTGTTCCAGCAACAGACAGTATGATATGAATTTAAATATGATAAAAACTATA
>JBBPBX010027070.1:19584-37581 GCA_038048925.1 Garcialebias charrua
AAATTTCCTGGGCGCGTTTCAGCACGGAGCTATTATCTCGCAGCACGCGCAGCATTAGCCGTTAGCTTCTCGCTGCGGTTTCCTGTTTGTTAACGTTATGGTTTTCTTGTTAAAAGACGAGCGCACAAAGCTGTGTGTGTGGACGTTTTTTCATGAAGACTGGATCTGCAGCAGCAACACGTCTAACGTGAACGCGCTGGAAACTACGTCATCAGAACGTGAACGAGCTGTTACAAAGTACGCTAACCACACAGCTGCATTTAAACAACTTCTACAAAGTGCGCTAACAACACAGCTGCATTTAAACAACTTCATCAGGTAATTTAGATGGGTCCAGATCAATAACACAAACTGTATGAGTTTTTAAAGCTCTGAATCTAAGTCTGAAAGTTTTTAATGCACAGTTGATCCTTGCTATGAGACATCCATCACGTCAACACTTAAGTCAAAAAGTTCAGCTCTTTATGAAAAAACTAAAACTGATGGTCAACAAGTCCTGGAGCTGATTTAAACCCTGCCCTGATGATGAGTGAGATATTCAACCGTTCAAGAGGTATTGTTATTTTATTATAATTATTATTTATAATTTATTATTATTTAAAATTATAATCTTATTAACTTATTTTTTTACCTCTGTGTTTTATTTCCAGTATTTCCAGTTACAGAGGTAGCTGCTCTCCTTCCACTTCAGGGAAATCCACCAGAGATCACCTGCTGCAGCTAAGAAGTGTGTGATGACTGAATTGAACTCTGGAACTGTTCCAGGACCAGTCCCACCAAGAAGAGGTTGTGAGTAATGAGGACAAATACAGCCACACTGGTGCTACTGGACAAAAACTTTATTAGTTAAGATTGTAAACAGTCTGTTGCTGCTTATTGTTCTGGTTCTGACTGTTATTGTATTCATTAAGATTTTTATTATTTTTAATATAATTTATTTATTGTAGAGTGCTGTTTATTTAAAATATCATCCAAATGGGTCACTTTTATTTATTACTACAATACAATACAAACATATTTTTGGCATATTTTCAAAATAAACATTTTGTAAGTCTTTACTTTGTCTTTTTTTTTTTGTACCGAAAATAAACCGAAAATAAACCGAACCGAGCCCTCCTTGTAATTGAACCGAACCGAAATGTGATTTTAGCGTACCGTTACACCCCTAATATATATATATATACAGGTAGTCCCCGATTTACGAGCGCTCTGATCTGCGAGGTTCCAGACTTACGAGCTGCACATTTTTGGAAAAAACGAAAAAAATACTGAGTTTTCATGTGTTTTTTCACTTCAGTTAGCAAGTTAAGCATATAAACACACGTTTCCGATCATTTTTATGCACTCAAAAGTAGTTTTTAGATGAAAATAGAGTGTTTTTAGGTGCGCTAGCGAAAACCGTTCCAATTTACGAGCGGATTTCCGGATTTACGAGCGAAATGGCGGCCGTTCCAAATTACGAGATTTCCGGTTTACGAGCGCCTCGTTGTGACGGATCTCGCTCGTAAATCGGGGACTACCTGTATATATATATATATATATATATATATATATATATATATATTATATATAAATATATATAAAACACTCCTAACAACGATAAGCTCTAAAACATTTCCATTCCACTACTTACAGTTTAGTCACATTCCGACCTAACTGCCTTTGATGTGACTCATAATCAAATGGGCGAGTCAGTGAAGATACAGTAAGTACGCAGAGCTGTTAACGGTCTAATAAAACATTTTGAACAGAAGGAGGAGAATGTGAAACAAAAGTTTAGGTGTGAGTGTGGTGAACAGCTGGCGGCAGGTACAAAAAAGCTAAGAACTTTTCAGTTGCATCACTTGAAGATCCAGATGTGGTCATAAAACTGCCGGGCACTTTTAGGCTAGAGTATTCTTATATTTTCTGTAAATAAAAAAGTGAAACAAAAAATATGTGAGTACTGTAAAAGGAAGACATCCAATTCATTAAGTAACATTTTGGACTGTGACGTAGTTCCAGTGACGTTTAGGATATCAGGAATCTGCAGATTCGTTAAATCACGGTGGATCATTCATCCCTGCTTGGTCCTAATTTATGTTTCCAGCTGGTTCTTCAGCTCTCAGTTGCAGTGAGCTCTGATGGTCTCTGTTCCTCCGGCTGCAGCGAAATGCAAACAGCGCCCTCTATGAGAGGAGTTTTGCAAAGAAGAAGCCGTCCGAGCAGAGCAGAGCCCACAGCTGGACAGGGACAAGTGTAGAAGGGCCACCAGCAGCACACATGGCAGAGAGACAGTGGCGTTAACCTCCAACTTCCTCATCCCCCCTCCACCCTGCTCTCCGGAAACAGCTGTTCTGCTATCAGTCACTCTCCGCTCAGTGACACGGAGAACCATAGAGGCAGCCTCTAGAAGTTTCTTTTTATGACTCAAGTTTGTGTTTTGTATCATTAAGTCATGTGCAAAATGACTCCTAACTGAGTGTAGCTCGCGCTTCATCTGAATTACAGGTTATGTAACATACAGCTTTATTGAAAGCTTTCTGTCTCGGTGTGTGTGTTAACTCTATACAAATTAACCACAGATCAACGCGAGAGCAAAACTAAGGCACAAAGTGGAGTCCAGGATGTGATGAGAGAGCTGGTAAAGAGGGTGAGAGCAAGTGAAGATGCTGAAGTGTGAAAATGATTGGATTCAAACTGAAAAACAGACACAAACACTGACACACCTGATCCTATCTTCTTTAAAGCGAGGCTTTAGTTTATTTTTCTTTTAATTGTAGCTCGACTTTTGTTTTATGCTGAATGTACAAAAAAAGAAGAAAAAATTCATACACGTGATTTTATCAAGTGATGTGTTATCTGAACGGAAGCTGCAGTTTCTTTCACCTGTTCTGTGACTTAAAGTGAATGTAATGTTCTTTCATATCCAAGTTACTGTCAGGTCACTTTCTGGGCATTTAAGAGCAAAAAAAAAAACTCACCTTCTTAAACTTTACAGTTGGGAGCGACACAAAATACAGAAACTTACGTTTTCTGTTGAAACACCCCGAGAACAAGCTTCACCTGTAGCAACTTCAGTTTCAATTTGTTTAAAAGAAGCACCCACGGTTTCTGCAGTAAATATTTTACAGGTTATTATTGCTAATAAAAAAAGACATTCGGTGGGGAAACTTATGACATAATTTATTCCGTATACGTTTACTAAAAAAAAAAGGCAATTTTCATTAATTGAAGTTATTTATGCATGACTGACCGTGGCATAAAGCAATTTATGAAATTGTGTCCATTTTTGAGAATGGACAGAAAGGCTTAAAAGACTAAAAGGAACAACCCACAAATCAACCTCACACAAATAAAGCTCTTGAAAAAAATAATAATTAAGAAACATGTTTCAAAGGTAAACACTATGTGCCATCTAAAAAAACTATACAGTAAATGATTTAAACGACCCACTCTTTATAAAAAACACCCCAAAAAAACAACTTCACAACACAAGGCTGGCGTTTAGCAATTAGGATCCGAGTCGATCCACACCACAGCGCCTTAATCTTATCAGCTCAGAGGGACGGCTGCTGTTATTTCCGTTGGCTGTCTTTCACATAAATGTACAACTACTCCAATTCAACCACAGCAAGGAAAGATGGACACTTCCTTGTAATTATAACACTTGAAACCAGGAATTTAGCCCCTTTTAATTGGAAAACAGGAAAACAAAATAAAAGGTTTTCGCTTTAATGTTTTAAGTCAGCATGCAAGTAATAAACCCTAACAAGGCTTTGCTTTAAATGGCATTATTTGTGAAGAACGTATCTTATTTTCAGGAGTGAGTCAAGCCATCTGGTTTCAAGCAAGAAATCCCATAAAAGAACTGTGAGAAATTTCTAGAAAGCGTTGGCTGTTACTCGTCAAGTATGGGTTTTATGAGAGGTATGCCTTTTCCTGATGTTTCTTTATTTGAGGGCTTTTGGGAATGTGCGGTCAAGGCAGGACTGTGATTAATTTCACAAGGGCAGGTGGAGAGACAAGGGGAGGCACAGCAGGGGGGGTTGTGTCATGTCTCTAATGTCTGTCTGACATTCTTGCTTCCAAACGCTCAGTGCTACCATCTATCTTTGTGCACAGCTCCCTGCCACTTCCCCACAACGAGCGTAGCACCACATATCATTCTGTAACAAAACGGTGCACACACGCATTTACACTGGGGGAGTGTGGCGCTCAGATAAACCCAACTTAAATGGTAAAGATCGGCGCTTCATCATCATCACTGATGCTGAACCACACACACTTTACAGCAGGGGTTCTCAAACGTTTTGGGTTCAGGGACCACCTCATAACACTCATGTCTATTAAATAATTTCTTCAATTTGTCTCAATGCAATGGAAATATTTGTGTAACGTAATACTTAAGACCAGTGGTGTATTCTACATTTTTGTAGTGGGTATACTGTGCTTAGAAACCAAAGTACACTGGTTAGTACAATGTAATCGTCAAATTATTTTGATTTTTTAAGCATACTGAACATTTCCAAATTTCTTTGATGCTTATATTTGAATAGACGAACAATAAACTTTGTACAACAGTTGGCTTTGTATTAAAAACATGTTATAGGATTTATAAAACAGTATCAAAGTGAAACATGTTTGAGTATTAAGTAGTAAGTACAGAAGTATTAATTATACTATAATTAGCTGGATAAGCAAATGTAATAAACAAACACTGCATACCGATAGATTGTTACAGAAGTGTTAACTGCCGTTTAACGTATCAATGACATGTGTCTAATGATATGTCATGTGTCATTTGGCATTTTTAATAATAATAATAATAATAATAATAATGTCTTTTCCTGTCATCTGCGTATGTTTCCCATACACAGACGAAATTCGTCTCTGCATTTAACCCAACCACCTACCAGGTGGTGCAGTGAGCAGCCCGAAAGCGCCCGGGGAGCTGGAGAAATAGGTGTGCACTCATAGACACCCCAAGGTGGGTAGTGGCCGGGGCGCGAACCCGCGTCCTTCGGGTCCCAAGTCAAAAGCCCTGCCACTAGACCATCTTGGCTCTTTTAAGTGGGTTTACTGAAATTCTTGAGTTTTTCTAGATATACTCTGTATATCTGCGTATCACATAGACTACACCACCGTAGACCTGTTTTTTAATAGTGATAATACAATTCCATCCATCCATCCATTTTCGTCCGCTTATCCGGGGTCGGGTCGCGAGGGTAGCAGCCTAAGTAGGGAGGCCCAGACTTCCCTCTCCCCAGCCACTTGGAGCAGCTCCTCTGGGGGAATCCCAAGGCGTTCCCAGGCCAGCCGAGAAACATAGTCCCTCCAGCGTGTCCTGGGTCTTCCTCTGGGTCTCCTCCCGGTGGGACATGCCCGGAACACCTCACCAGGGAGGCGTCCAGGAGGCATCCTAACCAGATGCCCGAGCCACCTCAACTGGCTCCTCTCGATGTGGAGAAGCAGCGGCTCTACTCCGAGTCCCTCCCGGATGACTGAGCTTCTCACCCTATCTCTAAGGGAGAGTCCAGACACCCTGCGGAGAAAACTCATTTCAGCCGCTTGTATCCGAGATCTCGTTCTTTCGGTCACAACCCAAAGCTCATGACCATAGATGAGGGTGGGAACGTAGATCGATCGGTAAATTGAGAGCTTTGCCTTTCGACTCAGCTCTCTCTTCACCACGACAGACCGGTACAGCGCCCGCTTCACTGCGGATGCTGCACCTATCCGCCTATCGATCTCACGCTCCAGTTTTCCCTCATTCGTGAACAAGACCCCGAGATACTTAAACTCCTCCACTTGGGGCAGGACCTCCTCCCCGACCCGGAGAGGGCATGCTACCCTTTTCCGGCTCAAGACCATGGCCTCGGATTTGGAGGAACTGATCCTCATCCCGGCCGCATCACACTCGGCTGCAAACCGCTCCAGCGAAAGCTGTAGATCACGATCTGATGAAGCCAATAGGACCACATCATCTGCAAAAAACAGAGAAGCGATTCTAAGGCCACCAAAACGGATCCTCTCAACACCTTGGCTGCGCCTAGAAATTCTGTCCATAAAAGTTATGAACAGAATCGGTGACAAAGGGCAACCTTGGCGGAGTCCAACTCTCACCGGAAACGAGCCTGACTTACTGCCGGCAATGCGGACCAAGCTCTGACACCGGTCGTACAGGGACCTAACAGCCCATATCAATGGGCCTGGTACCCCATACTCCCGGAGTACCCCCCACAGAACCCCCCGAGGGACGCGGTCAAATGCCTTTTCCAAGTCCACAAAGCACATGTAAACTGGTTGGGCAAACTCCCACGCGCCCTCCAGGACCCTGCTGAGGGTGTAGAGCTGGTCCAGTGTTCCACGACCAGGACGAAAACCACACTGCTCCTCCTGAATCCGAGGTTCGACTATCCGACGGACCCTCCTCTCCAGAACCCCTGAATAGACCTTACCAGGGAGGCTTAAGAGTGTGATCCCCCTATAGTTGGAACACACCCTACGGTCCCCCTTTTTGAATAGGGGAACCACCACCCCAGTCTGCCAATCCAAGGGAACTGCCCCCGATGTCCACGCGATATTGCAGAGTCGCGTAAGCCAACACAACCCCACAACATCCAGAGCCCTAAGGAACTCAGGACGAATCTCATCCACCCCCGGAGCCCTGCCACCGCGGAGCTTTTTAACCACCTCGGTGACCTCAGCACCAGAGATCGGAGAACCCGACCCAAAGTCCCCAGGCTCCGCTTCCTCAGTGGAAGACGTGCCAGTAGGATTGAGGAGGTCTTCGAAGTATTCCGCCCACCGACTCACAACATCCCGAGTTGAGGTCAACAGCACGCCATCCCCACCATAAATGGTGTTGGTCGCGTACCGCTTTCCCCCCCTGAGACGCCGGATGGTGGACCAGAATCGCCTCGAAGCCGTACGGAAGTCATTCTCCATGGCCTCTCCGAACTCCTCCCACGCCCGAGTTTTTGCCTCAGCAACCACCCGAGCCGCATGCCGCTTGGACTGCCGGTACCTATCTGCTGCTTCCGGGGTCCCACAGGCCAAAAAGGCCCAATAGGACTCCTTCTTCAGCTTGACAGCATCCCTCACCGCCGGTGTCCACCACCGGGTTCGAGGGTTGCCACCACGACAGGCACCAACAACCTTGCGGCCACAACTCTGATAAGCTGCCTCGACAATAGAGGCGCGGAACATGGCCCACTCGGACTCAATGTCCCCCGCCTCCCTCGGAACGTGTTCAAAGCTCTCCCGGAGGTGGGAGTTAAAGCTCCGTCTTACGGGAGACTCTGCCAGACGTTCCCAGCAGACCCTCACAATACGTTTGGGTCTGCCAGGTCTGACCGGCATCTTCCCCCACCATCGGAGCAAACTCACCACCAGGTAGTGGTCAGTGGACAGCTCCGCCCCTCTCTTCACCCGAGTGTCCAGGACATGCGGCCGCAGATCAGATGAGACGACAACAAAGTCGATCATCGAACTGCGACCTAGGGTGTCCTGGTGCCAAGAGCACATATGTACACCCTTATGCCTGAACATGGTGTTCGTTATGGACAATCCATGACGAGCACAGAAGTCCAATAACAGAACACCACTCGGGTTCAGATCAGGGGGGCCGTTCCTCCCAACCACACCCCTCCAGGTCTCACTGTCATTGCCCACGTGAGCGTTGAAGTCCCCCAGTAGAACAAGGGAGTCCCCAGGAGGGCACTCTCCAATACCCCCTCCAAGGACTCCAAAAAGGGTGGGTAATCTGCGCTGCCGTTTGGCGCATAGGCACAAACAACAGTCAGAGCCCGTCCCCCCACACGTAGGCGAAGGGAGGCTACCCTCTCGTTCACCGGGGTGAACCCCAACGTACAGGCACCAAGATGGGGGGCAACAAGTATGCCCACTCCTGCTCGGCGCCTCTCACCAGGGGCAACTCCAGAGTGGAAGAGTGTCCAACCCCTCTCAAGGAAACTGGTTCCAGAGCCAGAGCCATGTGTTGAGGTGAGTCCGACTATTTCTAGCCAGAACTTCTCAACCTCACACACTAACTCACACTTACTTAATACAATTCTTGTACTTGTATTTTTCATTGAAGACATAATTAACCTTTTTTTTTTTTCAACTTCAAAAAAGTATAGTTTTGAGAAAATTAACAGTATTAAAAAAAACACTTTAAAATGTTACCTATTCACTTAATGAACATGCCAAATGTATTGGCACTTCTTCAAATTATTACAGAAAACTATTTTTTACATAAAACTGAACAGAATCGTAACAGCAGTGGTTACTGTTGCACCGAGGGACTGAGAGAAATGCAATTTCAATCCTGTGTATGTCCTGTACATATTGCAGTTTTGGCAATAAAGTTGACTTTGACTTTTGACTTTGACTTATACAGGGCTTCATTTGTAAACTGATCGATGCCGGTATGCAAATAGCGTGGTGGTGGTGGTGGTGGTGGTGGGGTGGGGTATGGTGCGTTCCTCACCCAGACATATTTTAATAAAGTAGATACAATTTCCGGCATTTTGGTGTATTTAAATGGGTTGTTAAACATCTAAGTGCTTGTAAAAAAAAATTGCTGACCCCAAGCATCTGCTCGTGGACCCCCAGGGTTCCAGAATCACTGCTTTACAGTATGAGGAATAAAAAAATAACAATAATTTGTTCAAAACTCTTTCATTTGAGTTAACTTGTGAAAAAACATTTGAAGCGTTCAATAAAACCAGCCTCCTTCCTCCCTTCCGTTTTTTTTTTTTTTTTCTGCTAAGCCTCTGTTCACCCGAAAATGGCCTCAAGGACTGCCACACTATGCTCCTGGGCTTCTCGGCCATCAATTGTAATGGCAAACTCACAAAAGGCAAAACTGAAAAAAAAAAGAAAAGTGAGAGAATGAGCGAGAAAGAGCTGCTAGTGTCTGTACCAGGTACCATCTGGGTCTGGTTACCCAGAAACGAAAGATGAAGGAGAGGTGGAAGCTGAGGATAATGGCAGGGCGGAATGTGTTCCTGTGAAAAACTAACTAAAGGAGCTGTGAAAATTACTATGTCAAGGGTCTTGAGAAGATCTTTATTTTGCTTTTGTTGCTGTAGCTGTTAATATTTTCATTACAACCTTGTTTAGATGACTTAATAGCAGCGACCTGTCCATGGTGCACCCTGCCTCTTGTACGATGACCGTTGATGGTCAGCTGAACCCTGAAGAAAACAGCGGGTAAAGAACATGTCTGGATGGATGAAGTGTAATGTCCTTCATGTGGCCAATAAAACTAGATAGTGCTGAAAACAGACTGTTCACTTATCGTTTCAAAGTAGGCATTTAGTAGACACCTCAGGGAGAATGTGGTAACAGGACATTGGCAGTGCCTACTTTGGAGTCTGCAGAGACTTTAAAATAAAAATATCTGAACTAAAATATTATTCAATGTTCTAATTTTTTATACGCAAAGCCACCGATGGATGCTTGGTGCTGCTGGCTCTTAAACGTTTCAGAAACGAAATTAAAAAGAATTTTCTTTAAAAATGAAAATCATGTCATAAGAAGCTAAATTCATAAATTTTTCTAACCAAACAGTTGCTGTCATAGACTAGCATTATAGCGCACATTAAAGATGTGCATTTTTATTAAAGACTCTACAGATTTAAATGAGATGTACTACGTGAAACTAAGGTGAAGGTTGGTTCTGCTTGGGAAGGTTATAACTATAAAAAAATTGCTGAATGCCAAAACCCAAGGTTGCTTTCATGGTTCCTTAACAAAACCTTTTCAAAAAGTGAGAATCTCTGGGGTTTTCTGTATGACAACTGTTTAGGAAGCTGGGTTAAAAAAATAGAAGGCATGCAACAATTCTGTTTTCTGATTGTCTAAAAGGTTTGATCTAGTTAGTAGAGCAATTAACTATAAGGGAAGAGTGTGGCTGGCCTTCAAATAAGAGGCTGTGTGCAGCCGCAACGCTTCTGTTCAAAAGTTTGGAGACTAACTGCTGCTGCTGTTGGCTCGGAAAGCAAAATCCCAGTCAGAGCGAATGAAGAGGATTCCTCTTTTGTCTCATCTTTGTCACCTAATCAATTTTATTTGGCAAGTCCTAAATGAAGTCATATAGTGGTACTAATGTTTTAATAAAACACCATGTGTCAGTGGCACAGTAACAGCCTAGAGACCTACTGATCCCCCTTCTGTATGCTGATTCATAAGCAGACTAAAGAGTCAGCTTTAGATTCTTAGCTGGTGCAGAAAAAGAAGAAATGAACTAAGCACGCTACAGTGAAGATTAACTAAAAGAGAAAATGGTGGAATAAAAACACCAAGCAGACAGAAAGATGGAGATTTGTAGTATGAGAAGCGAAAAGACAAACATAGATTGCACGAATCAAAAGCTAGAGGGAAAAAAAAATAAAAAGATGAAAAAATAAATGAGGTGAAAAGCAACTCATCGGAAGAGGACTGATGGGCTCAGCAAGTTACTGATTACTGATTAGCCAGCTTGGTCCTGTAGGAGGCTGGTCTGTCCTTGGCTTGTGAAAACAACATGAAAGGGAGCCGGCTGTTTTGCGCCGGGACTTGAAAGCCTAGTAGCTATCGGGAGACATTAGCCTTATCAATAGCCGGTCACTAAAGCTGGGCTATATGGAGCAACGAGGGCAGTGCTTTTCCAAAAGAAGATAACTAACACATATTTCAGCCCACTTTTGAATGCACTGCAGAACCAGGCAGACACACACTGCAAGATGATTGGAGAGACTGACAGTAAAAAGAATCACATTTATGATCTATAGAAGTTATGGGGGGCAGTTTTGCTAACAGAAGCAGTAAAGGCAGCCAGCCGACGTCCCTTAATATGTGGGACATGCTGGTAGAAAATGTGTTATACTGCACTGGATGTCCCTGATGCTCTTTAAACGACATCACCTTGTCTCATTTAGCTTTGGACACAGGTTAACAAGTGCAATAGTAGCTTTCAATCATTGAAAAGAACACCTTGGTGTTTGTGTTTGTGTGAGATTTTTTTTCCACTCAGTTAAGTCCACTAGTCCAATCTGTTAAACTTGAATAAATGGAAAAAGTGCCTTTGAAAAGAATGGAAAGTACCGTAACTTTGATAACCTGTGGCAAAACATCAAATGACTCCAACTTTTCTACATCATCATTCTGTGCAACAGGCTGAACAACATGTTGGTTCTGTCATACCGGACCCATACCGGAGTCTTCCTGGTACGCTTGTGTCGATTGATTTTTGTGGGGTAAGGTCATTTCAAAAAGCCGCTGGTGGACTTGCAATTCATTTTGAGTTCAAAGAGTGCTTGGGTCAGTCGGCGCTGTCGGTGTTTGTACTTTACCTTATGACAGCGTCACGAGGCGCTCTGTCTTGTCAACAGCGTGGGTGGCAGGGCAGTAAGTCAGTCTGTCAGTCATTCTTTCTGTTCGTTATCTCCTTTACCTAATCAATGAAATAAAGTCATAGCGGAACCCTTTAATCTTTGCATGTGATGTTTCCAGTCAAAAATAATTTACATAAAGAGCAGCAAATGTGTTGGAAATGTGCTTTTTATTGTGGGTCTCACAACATGATGAACCAGACTCTAACAATGAATTGAGTTAATGAATTTACACTGTCTGGATAATTAGGATTTTTGACTAAATTGGAATCTAAAATCATACAGAATCTGTGTTAACCGGCTATAATCCAACCTTTCTGTGAAGTTTGGCTTATCTTGTGTGCGCCTGCCATGCTATGTTTGTAGTATTTTCAGCAAAGCATTTGGAACAAGGTTCAAAGCAACAGATTCTGCACTCCAGCACCAATTTTCTGTATTCAGCATGACTGTCCCTGGTTTTGCTTCCTGTATTTGCCCAAGCTCAAACACGACGGCTTGCTTCAGATCTTGTCACCCCCACTTAACCTCTCTCACCTCTCTTTCTCAGCTGACTGGTTGGCACACCTATCAGAGGACAAAGTCCCTGAGTGGGAAAACAGAGGAAAACGCATGCATGCACATGAGATCGCAAGTGCACACGTGGAGTCATAACCAAACACAATCATGCACAGGAAGATGCAAACACATCTCACCGACAAAAAAATCCCCCCACTCCAAACCTGCTACAGTATTTGACTACCCTAGTAGTAAACCAAACCAATTGCAAACACACATTTCTTAAGTTCTCCGGCGTCATGGCTTTCCACTCCACACTTGATAAACTCTTGTGTGAGCCTGACAAAGCAGAAGATGGCACTCAGCAGCCTTTGAACACTGAAGCAGGTTGCACAAGGCATCTCACTGTATCAGAGAACTGTATTCACATACACAAAATAAAGACTGTACACATACCATGACTCAGAGAAGATACTAGAATACTTGCAGGATGTTGCACTTCTATCTTGTGCACCATTACATAAAACATAAACTTTACATAAATCTTCTGTTACCACTCCCAATTAGCCTGGCCCTCGCCATTCCTACGCAGCTCCGCTCAATTCTCATTTCCCTTCACTGCTGGGTCTGGGACTTGTCCCATAGACAAGGATATCTCCGGTAGATTTTTGACCGGACCAATCAGAGAACAGAAGGCGGAGTTTTGAACGACGTCGACTGACGTCGTCATTCAAAATGGCTGCCGCCACGAAGGAATTTTCAATAAAACAAGGTAAAAAACTATTATTTCTCTGCTGATAAAAAATGTATTTCTTAGCTAACGTTATATCAGAAGTGTTCCTGAGCAATCAGAGAGCAGAAGGCGGAGTTTTGAACGACGTCGACTGACGTCGTCATTCAAAATGGCTGCCGCCACGAAGGAATTTTCAATAAAACAAGGTAAACTATTATTTCTCTGCTGATAAAAAATATATTTCTTAGCTGACGTTATATCAGAAGTGTTCCTGAGCTTAACAGTTCCTAAATCAATTCACGAAATGGTCAAATCTGCTGGATTTAAATAGTTTCGGTTTGACATTTTCCAAACAGCCTCGGGTGCGCTACGAAAATAAATGATAAAAAATCGAATTTTATCTCAAATGTTTCATCTAGGCCAACAGTCAGTAAATTAGAGACATATAATTACACACTGGTAGCAGAAAAAATATCCACCGAGTGGTTTCTGAGCTTTTTATCTGAATAGCCTGGACCTCGCCAGGCTAAACTAACAAAACTCCGCCTTCTGTTCTCTGATTGGTCCATTCAAAAATCTAACGGAGAAATCGCTGTCTATGGGAGAGATGCCAGACCCTAGTACAAAGCGAAGTGAAGGACATGAGATTTTTATTAATGAAAAGTGCGGTATAAATTGAATTTATTATTATTATTATTATTAGTACAAAGCGAAGTGAAGGACATGGGTCTGGTATCAACCAGGCTAACTCCCAATCAGTTCTCATTTAAAGTGTGTGTGACATAATTTTGGAACTTTGCAGAAAGTGGCACAACATATAGATCTTGTATCATTCAACTATGTTCGTTGTTGCAAGCAAAATGATAAATTAATGAAAATTTGTTTCAAAGTAAGTTTAAAATTTTGTTTCTTCACGGGACATCTGGGCACTTCCGCATGCGACGTCTGTGACATAGACACAGGAATGTCAGTCTGCGTCTGCTAAGATAATGCATATTCATTGTCTTCAAGATCGCCTTTTTTTTTGTATAACTTGAAAAATGCTGTTACGTTGTGTTGCATTTGGGTGTTCTAATATCATCAGTGAACAAGTGAGCCTTTTCAATTTCCCAAAAGATGAAAAACTTTGTCAAGACTGGACAAAACAAACAAAGCTGTCCCCCTCGGAGCCCCCCTCGCTCCACCTGAAGGTAAGGCAGAACCTGCTGTTTCTTGTTCAACCCCCTGAACTAACTTCGGCTTCCCAAACTGAAGACAAATCGCTCAAATCTAAACTTAGATTGCTAAATTCGTTGGTTTCTATATTGTGCGCCATTGTTGTGTAAAAGGGGCGTTCTAGACATTCCTGTGGCTATGTCACAGAAGTTGCATGCAGAAGTACCCGGATGTCCCGTGAAGAAACACAGCGCAAATTTTAAACTCACTTTGAAACTAATTTTCATTAATTTATCATTATGTTTGCAAAAACGAACATAGTTGAATGATACAAGATATATATGTTGTGCCACTTTATGCAAAGTTCCAAAATCATGTCACACACCCTTTAAAGCCCCACTGAAACAAAATTGTTCTTACTGTGAATGTTTAAATTTAGCTGAGAATCAATTTACCATAAACTGAAAATATAAGCTTTTTATTTCAGAAGGTGACATTTGAGCATTACAGGAGCATCCTAACTTCCATATCAATTAGACAGGACTTATTACCCATAATCCCGTGGGGAATGAAAAGAGAAAATACTTTAGTTCAAAGCAGCTCCTATCCCCAAGGAGGAAACCAGAGTGTACTGTTTGTTATTGATGTCATCACCAGCAAACCACAATTTAAACTGATAATAAGGCGAAAGAAGTATTCAGTGCAAAACACAGAGGGCCTTATTTGTTCAAGCTGCACACACCACATGTGCTTCCATGCCACTGTTGATGCTGTGCGCTAATGGGGGCCACATCAGACTTCCAGGGGCCTCCGTCACATATGACTACCATGTGTCGCCACCATCATGCACATCGCCTAACCTCTAATTGGCCTCTACATAATACAAAGACAATGAGGTAGTCTTCCAATAGGGTATTTAAGTGAGAAGATAAGCACATTAATGGAGGACACTATTTATCCTAAAGTGTTTAAGGTAAACCTGATAGGAGTCTAATTTGGATTAAACTTGTAAAATGGAAATATGTGCATCTGCACACGCTCCTATATGTGTAGGTTTAAAGCCTGGGGTTTGTGGGAGCCCTACAATGAGTAACTGAGTCTGTATTTTCAAACAACCGAAACCAGATCTTGAGTTAATTATGTCTGACCCCACGGATGGGGCAAATGAAAGTTTGGGTCTTTATTTGACAACTTCTACACAGCAGATTGATTTTCTGGTTCCAGTGCACAAGGTCAAACAGATGTCAAAGGGTAGCACACAAAAATGCATCACAAGGCAGGAAGTGGAAAAAGCGTGTCATTTGGATCATGAGCTACATCTGATGACACATCATCGTTACTGCTTATATTAAATATAAATCTTGAATGACGTGCTCCTGGCAGGGGCTTTTCTGTGTCAAGTTTGCATGCTCTCCCCATGCATGCTAAGGATTTTTTCTGTGTACTCAAGGTTCCTCCCATAAACCCAAAACATGCATGCTATGTTAACTGGGAACTTTGTCTCTAGGTGTGAGTGGTAGTTTGTCTCATTAGTCTTCATGTGGCCCTGTGACGGACTTGTGACTTGTGCACCCCGCCTCTCGCACAATGACATCTGGGGAGATGCAGCAGCTCAACCTCGACCAGAAAAAAACAGCAGGTAAAGAAAAAAGATTCATGTGCGACTTCTGCTATTGGTGCAACTTACACATTACTTTATCAAACTTCTCTTCTTTTTTTTGTCAAACAGGAGAATATGGTTAGCATGAATGCATGTGATGATGAATCTGAGCGTTGGTGGTCAAAAAGTTATAAATATGCTATAGAAAGTTTAAATATGAGGGAAATATCAATTTCAAGCAAAGATGGCCGCGCTCAGACCAGTAGCAGCTTCATGGGCTTCCAGAACATCCCCAGTTTTTAGTAGTTTTAATAGTGTTTTTGTACCTGACTCTGCGCGTTTTTTGCGGGTGAATTATAGCCGAACTGAGCTGTTGAGAATTGGAGCGGATTTACCACAAGGCACAGCTGAAATCAGCAACGAACTCAAATCAGAACTCGGAAGATTGGATCTGCTTAGATCATCTTTCTGGAAGCAGATGCGCGGAGGAAAGAAGAGAAAGCGATGCTCTCGAGGGAAAAAGCGTGGCTGTCGAGCAGGAATCATGACGAGACTACGAGCAGACGCTAAAACCGGTAAACCCCCGATGCCGGCTTTATTTCTGTCTAACGTGCGTTCGCTCGACAACAAGATGGACCTGCTTCGTCTGAGAGTAACAACGTCGGAGGAGATGAGGAGATGTTCGGTGCTTTGTCTCACGGAAACATGGATCAATGAAGACACTCCTGACTCTGTTTATGAGTTGGATAATAAACTATTTTTCAGAACGGACCGGTGCATCGAGACTACGGGGAAAACGCGAGGTGGGGGTGTCTGCATTTACGTTAACAAAGACTGGTGCACGAACTGTGCCGTTATCAGCAGGATCTGCTCAGCTGCTGTGGAGCTTTTAACAATAAGATGTCGGCCACATTATCTTCCCCGCGACTATTCAGCGATAATAATAAGCAATGTTTACATACCCCCCGATGCTAATGCTAAAGTCGCCCAGGAAGAAATTCATGAGTTACTCACCTCGCTGCAGTGTAAATATCCTGAGGGGTTTTTCATTGTTTCCGGGGACTTCAATCACGTGGATTTACGTGTCATCCTTCCAACCTTCAATCAGCACGTTTTCACAGAAACACGAGGAAATAAGACATTAGACCAGGTCTACACGAATGTGAAGGGGGCGTACACGGCGAAGCCACGCCCACCGATCGGGGCTTCCGACCATCGCTCCCTGCTATTGGTCCCTAGACAGCTCCCCCCACTCCGACGTTCGATGCCAGAACAAAGAGTGATCACATCGTGGCGCCAAGATAGTTCCCCCATGCTAAGAGACTGCTTTGAAAACACAAACTGGTCTGTCTTCAAAGAGGCAGCTACGAATGGAAATTCAATTGACCTGGAGCTTTATGCTTCCTCTGTCCTGGGTTACATCAGTACATGTGCTGAAAATGTATCCATAAGAAAGTGTGTTAAATTTTACCCCAATCAAAAACCCTGGCTAAATAAGGATGTCCGCACCCTGCTGGCAGCCAGGGACACTGCATTCAAGTCTAAAGATACTGAGGAGTTGAGAAAGTGCAGGAGAGAACTGGATGATGGCATAAAGAAGGCCAAAGCCGCGTATGCACAGAGGATCGAGGGACAGTTCACCTCACATGATCCAAGGAGCATGTGGCAGGGCATCAAATGCTTAACAGACTACAAGGGCAAAAGCAAACAATGCCCCAGGGACCCATCCCTGCCTGATGCCCTCAATAAGTTTTATGCACGTTTTGATGATCCAAACAGACCAACTAGCACCAGACTCACCTCATCACCAGACGAGGAGCACCTCAAAGTGACCGCAGCAGAAGTGAGAGGCAGTCTCAGAAGGATCAACCCTCATAAAGCTACGGGTCCAGACAACATCCCAGGGAAAGTTCTGAAGGAATGTGCGGACCAGCTCTGTGAGGTGCTGGCTGACATCTTCACCACCTCACTTGCACTGGAGTCAGTTCCCACCTGCCTGAAGACCGCCACCATCATCCCAGTCCCAAAAAGCTCCACAGTGACTGGTCTGAATGACTATAGACCGGTGGCTCTCACCCCGATAGTCGCTAAATGTTTTGAGAAACTGGTCATGTCCCACATCAAGACAGCCGTCAACATCAACGAGGACCCTCATCAATATGCATATCGTGAGAACCGATCAACAGAGGACGCCATCTCCTCCGTGGTCCACACTGCTCTCACCCACCTGGATCAGAAGGACTCATACGTGCGTCTGCTCTTTGTGGACTTCACATCTGCCTTCAACACCATGATCCCCCAAACTCTGATAGACAAACTATCCACACTTGGACTAAGCCCCTCTATTTGTAACTGGGTCTTAGACTTCTTAACAGACAGACCACAGTCCGTGAAGATCCACAACTTCTCCTCCTCCACCATCACCCTCAGCACTGGCTCTCCTCAGGGATGTGTGCTGAGCCCTCTTCTGTTCACTCTGCTCACATATGATTGTATAGCCACACATCCAGGCTGTCATATTGTTAAGTTTGCAGATGATACAGCTGTGGTGGGATGCATCACAGATAATGATGAATCCAGCTACAGACAGGAGGTGGAACATCTGGAGAGCTGGTGCAAAGAGAACAACCTTCACATGAATGTGAAGAAGACGA
>JBBPBX010027072.1:19055-37579 GCA_038048925.1 Garcialebias charrua
GAGGAGGTCAGCAAGGTCTCTTCAGCTCTACGACTCCAGGAGAATAGTTTCCAGACAGCCTTCTTTTCAAGGTTTAAGTAATAAAGCGACGTCAGCTCCAAAACAGTATACAGTATTTATTAAGCGTGCAGTGAAACATCACACTCACAATGCTAATGCTAATGCTACGTTGCTATCGCTCCCGATCTCTGCAGGGGAGTGACTCTGCTTGAACCTTTTATACTCACGCAGCAGAGAATGTGACGACAGAGTGAGAAGACACGTCACAGTGAGATTTGTTGACCAATAAGAAAATTAGGCTGCAATACCACAGTTCAACCCATAGGATTAGTGTAAACACGTTTTTAGACCCAATATTGCCAATAAACAAATATGCAGAAAACATGAAAATTAACACAGACATAGTGCTATACAACATTTTACACACATTCTAGGGAGTTTATCAGATAAAAAAGGTTAATTTTGGGGTAAACCCTTACGCAAGAAAAATATATTTTACAATATATTTTTCAACAATATATTGCATTTCATAATAATGTAATTTTGGGGTTGTTTGAAAGTATTTGACAAGATTAAGGTTACTGTGGTTTGTATCAGTTGATATGGATTATTAATACCCTAAAATTAAATTAAAATTACAGCATGAAATATATATTAAAATATATATTGAAAAATATATGAACACAATATATTGTAATATATGTAATAATATATAAGGAATTGCCGCTTTTAATATATTGAAAAATATATTAGAATATATATCTACACATATATGCCAAAATATAACAAAAAATATATCAAATAATATATTTAAAATATATTGTAAAATATATGAATTTAATATATTTTATGGTATATTAACCAATATATCTAAATATATTTTGCCATATATTGAAAAATATATGAACACAATATATTGTAATATATGTAATAATATATAAGGAATTGCCGCTTTTAATATATTGAAAAATATATTAGAATATATATCTACACATATATGCCAAAATATAACAAAAAATATATCAAATAATATATTTAAAATATATTGTAAAATATATGAATTTAATATATTTTATGGTATATTAACCAATATATCTAAATATATTTTGCCATATATTGAAAAATATATGAACACAATATATTGTAATATATGTAATAATATATAAGGAATTGCCGCTTTTAATATATTGAAAAATATATTAGAATATATATCTACACATATATGCCAAAATATAACAAAAAATATATCAAATAATATATTGTAAAATATATGAATTTAATATATTTTATGGTATATTAACTAATATATCTAAATATATTGCATTATATATTACATTGGTACATTTGTCAATATTAATATATATATATATATATATATATATATATATATATATATATATATATATATATATATATATATATATTTCACACATGCTTTTGAACAGTTAAACATTTTAACAATACACTAAATAACAGGATACAGTATTTAAAATGGAACTTCACTTTTATTCATTTACACAAAAAAAACTTTTTAACAAGTGCACTGGTTGCCAACAATGACACACAAAGAGGATCATGTAAACATAAGCAAGGCATAAAAGCACATGTGATTTATAAGCAAAAGAAAAGACAAAACAGCAAAATGTTGTAACTTTTTTTTTTTTTTGCATTAACTTCAGTCTTTCACATCCAGTCACAGTAAAACAAAACAAAAATATTGTTTTTGGAACAACTGAAACATTTTACCACTTGTGCTTGCATTTTAACAGCCCCAACTAGTAAATATGAAATAGTAAACAAGTAACTAGTACTTTGCTAAATCTGCTCAGTTTCATAATTTATTTTCTTTGGTTGTTTTCATTTATTTTCTTTCGCTTTACTTGAAAATTTACTTGAAAAACCAGTGCCTTGGTGTACAGTCCAGGAACCTGAAAAAGCTAGAAGCAGCACAAAAACAGCATAGAAAAGACAATTCCCTTACTTTGATTGAAGTGGAGGTAGACAAGCTTATTAGGGCTTATTGGGCAGCACGGTGGCACAACTGGTAGAGCTGCTGCCTCTCAGCGAGAAGGTTGCCGGTTCAAATCCCGGTCCAGGGGCCTTTCTGGGTGGAGTTTGCATGTTCTCCCCGTGCATGCGTGGGTTTCCTCCGGGTACTCCGGTTTCCTCCCACAGACCAAAAACATGCATGTTAGACTGATTGGTGACTCTAAATTGACCCTAGGTGTGAGTGAGTGAGAGTGGATGGTTGTTTGGTGTGAGTGAGACAGGTCCCTCTTGTAAATGAGTCCCCGTGACTCAACGAGGCTAGCCTGTATAACTAAAGGTTGAATGAATTAGGTGGTTCTCATTTTCAAACATGGATCATATGGAACTGCTTAGCCATTGAGCAATGATTCAACCATGAATGATGGGTACATGGGAGTCCAGATGTGAGTTCAGGTCAGGTGTGTAGTCCTGATGAGAGCAGGTCTGTCCATCAGGTCAGGTGTGTTTTCCTGTTTTGGCAGCAGTCATTGATGTGGATACATGTCAGGGTTAGGCACAAGGTGTTGACGCACATGTGATGGATAGAGAGGAGCTGCAGGAGGATGGTGAGGAGAGAGCAGAGGACACAGGTCTGTACATGAGGTCAGGTGCAGCAGGTTTTGTCTGTTGAAAGAGACACAAACATGAACATGTGAAGTTAAAGCAGGGTCATGACCTGCAATAAAAACATAAAACACAGTCAGAAAACAAGTTCGACTCACTGTTAGGCACAAGGTGTTGACGCACATGTGATGGATAGAGAGGAGCTGCAGGAGGATGGTGAGGAGAGAGCAGAGGACATAGGTCTGTACATGAGGTCAGGTGCAGCAGGTTTTGTCTGTTGAAAGAGACACAAACATGAACATGTGAAGTTAAAGCAGGGTCATGACCTGCAATAACAACATAAAACACAGTCAGAAAACAAGTTTGACTCACTGTTAGGCACAAGGTGTTGACGCACAGGTGATGAGGGAGAGGAGCTGCAGGAGGCAGGAGGAGAGAGCAGAGGACACAGGTCTGTACATGAGGTCAGGCGCAGCAGGTTTTGTCTGTTGAAAGAGACACAAACATGAACATGTGAAGTTAAAGCAGGGTCATGACCTGCAATAACAACATAAAACACAGATACAAAACAAGTTCAACTCACTGTTAGGCACAAGGTGTTGACGCACAGCTGATGGATGGAGAGGAGCTGCAGGAGGCAGGAGGAGAGAGCAGAGGACACAGGTCTGTACATGAGGTCAGGTGCAGCAGGTTTTGTCTTTTGAAAGAGACACAAACATGAACACGTGAAGTTAAAGCAGGGTCATGACCTGCAATAAAAACATAAAACACAGTCAGAAAGCAAGTTCAACTCACTGTTAGGCACAAGGTGTTGACGCACAGGTGATGAGGGAGAGGAGCTGCAGGAGGCAGGAGGAGAGAGCAGAGGACACAGGTCTGTACATGAGGTCAGGCGCAGCAGGTTTTGTCTGTTGAAAGAGACACAAACATGAACATGTGAAGTTAAAGCAGGGTCATGACCTGCAATAACAACATAAAACACAGATACAAAACAAGTTCAACTCACTGTTAGGCACAAGGTGTTGACGCACAGCTGATGGATGGAGAAGAGCTGCCGGAGGCAGGAGGAGAGAGCAGAGGACACAGGTCTGTACATGAGGTCAGGTGCAACAGGTTTTGTCTTTTGAAAGAGACACAAACATGAACACGTGAAGTTAAAGCAGGGTCATGACCTGCAATAAAAACATAAAACACAGTCAGAAAGCAAGTTCAACTCACTGTTAGGCACAAGGTGTTGACGCACAGGTGATAGATGGAGACACCTGTTGGATGAACTGGAATGTGGACTTCATAGAACTGAGGTAGTTGAAAGGCATAGCATATACAAGTCCAAAGAGAATGCACATAGCTTTTGGCAGGTCTTGAATGTTGGCCAACACGACTTCTCCCTCCATGATGATTTTCAGAGAGGCTGGACTGAGATGCAAGGAGGATGAGGGCACAGCACCTTCAGGTTCAACGAGGAGAATCCCAATGTCAATGTTGCAGAACAAGTCATCATCATCTGAGTCCTTAATAAATGACAAGAGCACAACAGAGACAATTATCGTTAAGCAGCCATGATTAATTGATCAAAAATAATGATTTCCATAAACGAATTACAATCAGGGTATATGCAGAAATTCCAGAGTTGAATTTAATACATTTTAATACCTTTTTAATACCATCAAAATATTTTTTAATACCATCACGGCACCGAGCTGTAACCGTAGCGGCAACCTGTTGTACTTCAGTTTAGAGCAACTAATTGTAAAGTGATAGATTACTGTCATTTTCTTCCTAAACTTTGGTAGTAAATATAGTTTTATAACAATTACTGGATACATCAATTTGCTTCTTGCTTCAATAAAAGCACTGACCTACTTGTTATTTAAATCTAACCCAAGAGAAAAAGTTTAATTGTTCCCACACAACATATCTCTAATGGCAAACAAAAACTGTAAACTTGAAAACAGAACAGTTTAGTTAAAATAATTCAACACTGAACACATGCATAATTCAAAAAGGTAGAAAAATAATAACTACTGTATTTTTCATCCTGTAAGTTGCAGTTTTTTGCATAATTTACATGCCTTGCAACTTATAGGACGAAGTGACATATTTATAGATTTTTTTCCCCATATTTATAAACCATAACACTGAAATATGACCGTTTCATTCATTCTGACTGGAAAAAAAAAAACTTCATGATATCTATTGTAGTAATAGTGGTATGGCATGCTGTTGTATCATGTAATAGGAAAACGTGCCTATAATGACAAATTTAAAAAAGTTCAAGACAAAAACAACAGGACTTTATTTATTATACTATTTATTATACTATTATATTATACTTTATTGTTTTTTTATTGCACTTTTTAGAATTCACCATGTCCTGGATGACTGAGAATCTTCACTAGCTATTAATGACTCAATCGGCCTGCCATACTCTCCCCACCTCTCTGCTTGAACCTTCAACCCAGCAGCCAGCTGCACCACAGTGGCGAAATACAGCTAATTTGACCATTAAAAAGTGCATTTATTAAGAAAATGACAGACAGAAAAACACCTCTGCTATAATTTCGAGCTAACAAACAATTGTTTAGATAATTTTCTTGTTAAATGTCGGCGAAACGAGCCGCGCTCCTTTTTCCTGTTTGTCACCGCTGAGCAATCACGGAGCACACAGGCACTGAGGCAGCGACACTTTTTAAAAAAATAAAGCCGATTTAACCATTAAAGTACATTTATTAAGAAAACGTTAGACTGAGACACACATTTTGCTATAATTTCGAGCTAACACACAATTGTTTAGGTAAATTTCTTGTTAAATGTCGGAGGATAAAGCCGTGATCCTTTCCTGTTTCTTTTTACAGACATGATACCAGCTGTAGGTGCGCGCGCACACTGACTGACGATATGACGTCTTAGCTAAGGTCCTACTTGGAACATAAAATTAGAAAAGATAAATAAATTCACAGACCTTTTTTTAGACGACAGAACAAGAAAAATATAGTTGTGTAGGTTTAAAAAAAATTAATACCTCGTCAGATAACGTTTATTACTTTTTAATACTTTTTAATGGCCTTAATTTGTGTTAATTTCATTTACTACCTTTTAATACCTTTTACAACCCCGCGGATACCCTGACAATACAGGAAACCCTCGAGGTACGACACCTGCGACCTACGGCAACTCAGACTTACGATTTTATCATATTTAATAAAAATGATAAAAAAAATAAAAAAAATTATTACATGTATTATTATTATTTTTTGTGTGTTTGAAAGTTATTAATTTCATGTGTATAGCACTTTGTTGCAGCTGTGGTTGTTTTAAATGGCTTTATAAATAAAGTATAATTATTAATTTTACGTTTTGATTAGAAATTTATCGTATTTACGCAACTTCCGGTCGTTTCCGCTCGCCACTTCCGGTCGCCATTTTACAACTGTACTGCGGTCAATGGAGCTCCAGAGGCTACTGTCAGCTGGCTCCGTGTGCCCGATCAGGGTTGCCTCATACGGATAAATTAGCTGGAAACACTCGGTCAACTCTGTGGACGTCTCAGGTCCGGAGGAGCAGCCGCGGATCGCCCCGCGATCGGCGGCCACAACGCCGCCCGACATGCTAACGACAGCAGCTAACAAAGCAGCTAACACAGGCGAAGACACCGAGCCGACATGCCGCGGAGGGGCCATCTGCGGCCGGGAGCTCGCCGCAAATGTCCGCCTGGCAGTCGGGGCCACCGGCTCAAAGTAAGACATTATATTTTTTATTTATTGTACAGTACAGTATTCATTTACTGTGCAGTTCTGTGCGTGTTTATGGCCTTAGTATGTCTGCTTGTTCAGTCTCATGCCATTAAATATGTGTGCGGCGCTCCGTTAGCGGTATAACCGCGACCTATGTCAGAAACGCGGACCTACGACAGGCATGTGTTTTTGGTCCGCGAGGTACGACAACATCGACCTAAGTCACACACGTAGGTCCCTATCCCTGACGTACCTCGAGGGGTACCTGTATTTGTCATATCTTCTGTTTTATCATAACATGCAGCCCTAGTTTCCTTGTGTAAATTGTGTATTAGTTTAAGCTCCACAAAAGGACACATGATCATGTGCTAGTGTGGAACGATACCGTATTCTTTCAGTTGTTTAAAACTATGCTCACAGGTTTTTTTTTTTTTCAAATACAGGAACTGTCACCAGGGTTCCCACATCTGTCTGTCCAGGCTCAAATCCCAACATTTATATTTACCCGTTATTTCTACTGATAGTCCCATTGAGTCACAAAAACTGTTTTCAAGAGACCTGTTTAGGGAGCAAATGGTGGGGGTTAAGAGCCTTGCTCAAGGGCCCAGAGTGGGGCAAATGAAGGTTGAGGCTGGTGTGGATGTTTCACCTTTTCCACCCACATTTTGACGTCGTTAGTCCTGGGAGTTGAACTGGTGACTTTCTGATCACTGGCCCATATACTCTAACCTCTGCTCCACCACTCCCTCATGAAACAGCATAGCATAAAACATAAGCATAACAGTTCATGACATGAACTCAACACAGCATAGCATAAGACATACGGGTAAATGAAAATTAAAGGGATAGTTTGGATTTTTCAAAGTGGGGTTGCCTAAGTGGTCAGCATGTAGATGGTGGACAGAATTTTCCCCAATTTAGAGAAGCAGCAGGAGGATCAGTGTAAGAAAATAAGCAGTGTGTTTTTGTGGACATGGTCACAGCAATTTGTATTTTTAGACACTTTGAAAAATCTATGTTCATTTCAGTGTACACATTTTTATTATATTTTCAGCACCTTACATTGTTCCTTTAGGTCATCTTTGAGATAATAAAATTACTTACAAAGGCTGGTTTGTAGGTCTGTGGGGTTCATGTCACCAAGGATAACAGGAAGTCCTCTGAGCACCAGTGTTCGAATATCAGTAAGCTCTGCAGTCTGTTGGGCAGTAAAATGACAAACACAAGTGAGCAAACAAGTACAAATGATTGCATTATACAATGTGAAGTTCTCACACCTTTATAAACATCAACATCAAGGACTTTTGAAGGTATTCCCTAAAATTTAAGAACACATGCATCATGGTTGATTAACATACTGTTACAACATTGAGAAGAGCTAGCAGGTTGTACTGAAGTTCTCTGAAAGTTTTAGTGAAGTTCAGAAACTCACAGCCTTGTTTTTAAAACCTTTGATTTAAATCTAACATTTTCTATGGGAAGCATTAAAGATCCACTGACGTGATTTTTCTACTATTCATCAAATTGCTCAAAATATATATATATTATCATTTAAATGTGTTAATTTTTGCAAACAAAATGATAAATCACTTTAATTTTGCTTTAAAAGTGATTTTGAACTTCAAGCCGTGTTTAATCATGGGAAATCCGTTTACACCTGAACGCACCATCTGTGATGTAATGTGCAGAGTGAGAGGCAGAGGGCTCCAGTCTCTTCAATAGCAGACATTTTAAAACCTGACTAATTTAGCAATCTAGGTGAAGATTTAAGCTATTTGTCTTCATTTTGGGAAGCAGAAAATAGTTTGGGTGATGGAACAAGAAACAGCAGGATCTAATTTAGATCTGATGCCGTATCAGACTTACTTTTATGTGAGCTGCTCATACCGTGACAAGCCAAGAGCTCTGCCTCAACTCTGCACATGACATCACAGATGGTGCGTTCGGGTGTAAACGGATTTCCCATGATTAAACACAGCTTGAAGTTCAAAATCACTTTTAAAGCAAAATTAAAGTGATTTATCATTTTGTTTGCAAAAACTAACATATTTAAATGATAATATATATATATTTTGAGCAATTTGATGAATAGTAGAAAAATCACGTCAGTGGATCTTTAAGATGAATAGTCACACTTGAAGACATGAGCTACAGAAAACAATAGGACCAACCCTGGTCTGTTGGGAAAGCTGTGTCAACACTTGGCCAACTTTCCCTCTCTTGGATCGAAAAATCTCGACAAGACGAGGACTATGTCGATCGATGCTCTCATCGAATTCCTGCTTGAGATTCTTGCCAACAATCCTGTTGAACTCCATGCATACCTGCAAAATACAGAGAATGTTCCAGTATCACATCTCAACAACTAATAACCTTAGCTGAAAGCACCAGCATGAGGGCACCAATAAAAATTGCACAGGTACAGACATGGTCGGAAGCAAAACGCATAGCCCCCTAACTTATTTAGATTTTTCTAGTCAAACTTTTTTTTTGGGACAAAAAGTCAATGTACTGTGCACAACACAGGAGTTGCTTGTCTATTGCTTTGCTTGTTTGTGGTTGTGTGACCTCTGTGAATCCAAGTTGACACTTTAAGCTCTGATGGCTTCCACAACAATCTATACTGTATTATTCAATAGCTTTGTTATTCAATTATGATTTGTAAATTTCAGCATTCTAACGTCCGTTACTTCTGTGTAGCACACCATTGTTATAGAAAAGACTATTCATATTTTGTGTCAAATTATGGATTTTAGTTGGCAAGTAACCTTTTAATAAGCAGGATAGTGCACAGTGAGCAGGGCATTACTGCATAATACACCCCTTCAGGATAATCTGAAATCTGAGTCCTGCATCAGGCTGTTGGGGTTCATTTTGCAATAATTACCTGCTCACAATACAATTTCCCTTACCTAAAAGATAGAGGTAGCTGTAGACAGCAACTCTCATATCCTACAAGGTACAATGACAGTTTGTGCTGACAGTCTGGATGGGTAACAAATATATTTGGGTCCTATAATGGCAGCTTCCTATTGGAAAGACAGACGCATGAAAAAATATTACAGGTAGTCCCCGTCTTATGAGCGCTCTTACATACGAGGTTCCGGACTTACGAGCTGCCGAACGAACAGTAAATTTGTAAAGAACATTAAAAAAATACAGCATTTTTATGTGTTTTTAGATGTGTGTTAGCTAACCATTTGGAAACACGTTTCCGACCATGTTTATGAACTAATATGAACGTTTTTGATGAAAAACGAGTGTTCGTAGTAGCGCTAGCATAAATGTTCCAACTTACGAGCGAAAATCCGGACTTACGAGAACATGTGCTTCGTGTTCCAACATACGAATTTTCGTGTTACGAGCACCTCGCAGGAACGGAACTCGCTCGGAAGTCGGGGACTACCTGTATTATGCAAGCTTAAAAATACCACAGCTTTATAACTTCAATCCCACAATTGTTTCTTTGAATTGAGAAAGCTTGAGAAAGGATGAGAAGCAAAATGTCTTCAGTTACAAATAAAGTCCATTTGTTTTGTTTTTAACCTTTTTGTGGACTTATTATTTTAATCATGAACTTACTTGATCTTCTGTAAAACGAGCAGGCCAACATTCCACCATGTCACATATTGCAGGTTCTGACTCCACCACCTCTTTTCTACTCAATGCAAACATCAGGTCCATCTTCTCTTTCACAAGTTGTCCATCTGGAGTTCTCTTCTGCATTTCATCAACCAAGCATAAACACTGTTGATGTAAGCAAGGAAAGGTTATATTTCTGGTGAAGCTTCCATGTTTTAACCTGTAATGTTTTAACAGGTTACCCCTTTTCTCTGTTAGAAACTCACAGTATTTGCACCTCCACACAAACCTGTAAAAAAAAAAAAAGAAAGAAAACTTTTAGCACACTTATCCATGACCATATGTCATCAAAGATCAAGGAAATATGGTACTTTGAAATATTCTAGCCCTTTGAAATTTATGTTATCAGCCAGAATAATTAGTTTTCCTGTTTAACGTTATTTAGAGTTAAAATTAATGCAGAATGAGTTGGGCTTGCCTTTCTATCTGCAGAGTTAATAACTTTTATAACTTGTTATTGTCAGTTTATTTTAATAGTCTGGTGATAGGAGGAGCTGGCTACACAGCTCTTTATTCCTTCAGGATTTCAACGTGGCTCCAACTTATTTGTTAAACTGCTGCACTATTTTCCCCACACACAATTGTCACATATTGATGACAGAGTCCATTACATTTTCAGTCAGGCCGTAACCGTAACGTGAACTAGCTAACGCACATGCAACGTGAAGCTAAGCTAATCAACTTAGCTGAATTGATACAACTGGAGTGGAGCGCATTTAAGATATTAAAAAAATCACAGACAGGATTCACTCGGCATAAACTTGTGTAATAAAGGTTGCTTTCAGCAACCTACATATCTCCTAAAGCAACTTTCCGTAATAAACTGTGAACTGATAAAGTTAGCATGCTAACGCTAAGCTAAAACCTAGCACACTCATTAGAGCTCACTACTCAAAACCCCTCAATTTTACCAAAATTACAATAACGGTCGGCTGTAACTGTAATGTGAAGTTACATCTGCACAGCTATCTTTTACATAGAGAAATGTCTACAAATATATAAAATAGTTGTTACTTACAGTACTAGACCACTTTGTCTCAAAGGAGCGGCAGAACTGTGCAAGTGGAACTTCTTCTTCTGTTGAGTTTATTGGCGGTTGGCGAACTCATATTAAGCGCATTACCGCCACCAACTGGACTGGAGTGTGGATTTGGATAATAGACAGAAAAAAAAAAGAATAATAATAATAAAATAAATAAACTGTGTGGAACTTGCCCGCACATGCGCAGTAGGGCAGAGTTTGAATAGACCCAGCCCCTTCATGTCAAAATCAAAATATCTTTAGTAATCTGCTTAAAAAAATAGGTATACACTCTCTATATTTTAGTAAAAAAGTACAGTAAACTTATTTGTATTTAGTAATGAGACAACATTTTTACAAAACATAAAAGAATAAGTAATGATTACTAAAAAGTTTAAATACAATAAATATCAGGGTTAAGAGTGCAGGATGCTACAGCCGCATGAAACTTAACTGTTTCACTTGAACTAACAGTAAAATATTTACTACTTCAGATAAATATGTAGGACTTTTAAGTTAATTGTGTATATATATGTGGTTGTGTGTGTGTGTGTGTGTGTGCGTGCGCGTGTGTGTGTGTGTTCAAGATATTTATATATGTTAGACATTATAAATATAAATGTTAGTTATTAAAAACATTAACTGCACAAATCTTCCTTTAAGTATTTTTTCCTCAAGAATACCTAACGAAAGTCACTCAACCACTTCATTTGAATATTACCTTCAAATTACATTGATTTTATAAAAGTTTTTCTTGCCTCAATGTCCATCTTCTGAAATTATACCCTAAAATCATCCATACAGGGTACATGTATGTACCATTAACTACTTGGGAACATAAAAGTACTTCAAAAAGTACAAATATGTGCCATAAGTTCCAATTTTTAGCTCTATATGGTACAAAAGTCCAGGATGTATCTCAGGGGACAGAAATATACTAGAATATACAGAAATGTACCGCTACTGTAACTTTTTTTCTGACAGTGTACATATATTGGGATGAAGGGTTTAAAATGTGCAGTTTTCTCCCAAGTTTGACAAAGTTATTTTTACTGTATTTCTTCATTCTCTCATGTAATGTCTCATTTTTTCCATACTTCATTATCACCTGGCTGTGATAAACTGAAACTTTGATGCTATATTAGTGGTTTGAATGTCTCAAAGAGGTCAAAGAATTCCTAGTGGAATTAATTAGATAATAGGCCAAACTACCGTACTTTAAGCCTTCGTGGGGCAGCGTTGAGTGATCTTCACCAGTACATAAAGAGAATCATAGTAGCATAGTATGAGATAGTAAGTTGCCCAATTATTGGCAGCATATATGTAAATTTTGTAGCAGTTACACCAATGTGATTGGTATTTACGTCATTTCTATTTTGCAACATTCTTTTTTTTTTTCTTTCACTATCTCAAAGCAATTTATGGCTGTTAACTTTACTGATGCCCTTCATGAAATTTTGTATTGAAATTGAAGTTATAATGTTCTATGATTCATTTTTTCTGTATTTTATTTAATTTTTTTCAATTATCTTTGTCAAAAAAGTTTTTAGTTCCTTACCTTTAGGGACATTGCAAAATTCATCAATGACTTTTGTTTCTGTAAACCTGCTAACTTAAAAAATAAAGTCAGCTACAGTGGGAAAACTATGCAGATATGTGGGTCGTTTTTGTATCCATATATACACAATATATATTCACATATATTGTGTACATGTCTTTGTGTATATTTGAAAATATATCATAACATTTCTATATAATGGAATATATTGTATAATATATTGGAATTATAATATATTGGAATATATTATAATATATAATATATATATTATAATATATTGGAATATATTTTACAATATATTCCAATACATTTTACAATATATTCCAATATATTTTTGTTTCGTAAGGGGTTGTATTCATTCCATCAGCCATGTTTACACCTTCATGTGAAAATGACAAATTTGGTGCTGCCAAAATGTTACTCATGCGTCTTTGTTTCAATGAAGTCATTGTGAAGAGTTCAGAGTTCACATAGGCCACGACATTATGTGATGTTAAAATGTGCAGTGGATGGCCCATCACTATATGTGCTGTTTTAGCGACAATTTTACTCAATCCTGCTGCCATTTGTGTACATGGTGGATGACGTTTTTCAGTACTATCCAGAAGAATGCTGGTGTACATCAGTATCTGTCTATTCCCCCCCTTTTTCTGAAACAAAATGCCATTAATGGTGTTTTTTGCTTCAGAAACATCAAGGTAAAAAGGTGAGGTATAATCAGGTAGGGCTAAATCAGCAGCCCGAGTCAAAAGTTGTTTGAGAGTTATGAAAGACTGTTCAGCTTCAAGGCTCCAAACGAGCTTGGACTTTAATTTTCTCATCCCCTGTTCCTTAACCATGTTTCGAAGAGAAGTAGTGAGTTCACTGTAATCAGGTATATAATGTCTACTATACCCTGTCAACCCCAGAAAAGACAACATTTCCTGTACCGTGCTAGGCTTTGGGTGATTCAAAATGGAAACTCTGTGCTCAGGAGAAAGCGTTGTTCCTCGAGCTGAGACTAACCGTCCCAAGAAGGATACCTGGGTGCGGACGGCTTGAAGTTTTGTTTTGCTCACTTTGAAACCCGCATCATGAAGAAGAAGAAGAATGTCATGGGTGGCTTTGAGACAGTCTTCAGGTGATTCTGATGCTATCAATAAATCATCCACATATTGAAGCAAAGTGGTGCCTTCAGGAAGAGGAAGTTGAACCAACAGGTCTTTTAGTACCTGATTGAATATTCCAGGGGACAATGCAAGCCCCTGAGGAAGACGCGTGTATCGATACTGTTGGCCATTAAAAGTGAAAGAGAAAATGTCTCGTACATCATTTGACAAAGGGAGACAAAAGAAGGCGTTGGCTAAGTCAATACAAGTGAACCATTTTTGTTTTGGGTTCAAGTTTGTTAACGCCACGTATGGATTTGGAACAGGGCAGGTGGGAGTCTTAAGGATTGCATTAATTGACCTAAGGTCATGCACCATTCTGTACTTTCCTGTACCTGCTTTCTCGACTGGCAAAATGGGAGTATTCCACTGTGAATTAGACGGTTCTAATACTCCTGCATTTAGCAACCCCCAAACCGTATTGCTCAGCCCCTCTGCGGCTTCTGGCTTATGTGAGTATTGATACAACCATATTGGCTCAGTGGAGAGAAGTTCAAAAGTGATGGGATCGCAGTTTACTAATCCCACATCCTCTGGACCTTGAGACCAAAGGGATTGTGGGAGCGTATCAAGCATGGCAGGGACCTCTGTGTGATCAGTCTTTTCCCTGCCATGTTCTCTTGAAATAAGTTCATGATCTAATTTACCCAAATCCTGAGCTGAAACATCAATAATATAGCAATCTGTTGATGGTGAAAAAGCAACTGATGGAAGCTGTGTGGGACACCAATCTAGGGCATCCATGACTGTTTTTACCATGGGTCCTAAATCCTTAGCCTGGTGTGAAGGTGAAAGAGCAAGTGAGACATGTGGTGCTGCTTCAGATGACATCCTATACCATTCAAGTTGAGATGGTGATAGGGTGACATGTGAGGCCACCCCCTGAGGACCTACAATGATCTTATCTGAGGTCAAAACCCACTCAGTATCTTGCAAAGTAGAGGCAAAATGCTCTCTAAAACAATCATCAGAGTCACGGTCATAAAAGAGTGTCAGATGTATAGGATCTGGAGGGGGAACATAGGGTCGCAGAGCATCAAGCCATGGCTTCCAAGACAAGTACGCAGAGTAGATGCCCAGTTGCTGTGTTGTTTCAGGGCGTAGCAAAGCCCAGTAGATGTCAGCGACCTCCTCCTGCGTTGGTTTAAGCAGACATTGTGAGGCTGGAGAGGAAGATGATTGTGAACAAGTCCAACAAGTCCCATTGGGCAGAGTGACTTTCAGCCCAGTTGGTTCACACAAAATGGTCGCCCCCATCTTTTTCAACAAGTCTCTACCCAGCAGGTTTACTGGTACATCCTTAGACAAAACAAAAGGATGAGTCAAAGACTGCAGTCCTGCTGTGATCAGGAGAGGTTCAGTTAAATGCAGTTTTTGTTGCACCCCAGAGAAGCCCACCACTGACACCGTGTCAGATGTGGCGTGTTCGGAAAAGTCCAGGTCATTCAACGTGGAGTATGTGGCACCTGTGTCCACCAAGAAGGACAAGTCCTTGTTCATGACTTTCATCCGTATCATAGGGTCTGCACCTCCCCCTATGGACTGGTTTCTCTGTGGGGTGTGTCATTGCTGGTATGAAGAGCTGGACCCTGAGCCATGGGCCCACTCTCTTTGTGGAGCCGGGTGCTGGCCAGCTGGAGCCATCTGTGAGTTGGGAGCTGAGTGAAGGCGTCCTTCCCTCTGTGACTGTGCTTGTTTGTGAAAACATTCACGGGCCCAATGTCCTGGCTTCAAACAAAAATGGCAGACGTCTTGTGCTCTGTTTCCCTGCAGGTTACCTCGGCTATAGCCCCTGCCCCGCGCTCTTCCTCCTCTCCTCCATTGCCCCCTGACCGGACCCTGAGATGAGTTATTATAATATGGCTGGGGTGCCGTGTGCTGCTGTGGGGTGTTAAACACACCTCCCTCCCCAGTAACCATCTGTTTGGCCTCTTTCTTTGATTGCACCACATCTCTAGCTTGCTTTAGTTGTAATTTCAGCAGCTGAGTTTGCATGTCTTTTAAATCAGCTGAACTTTTTACCTCCTCATCTGCTACTTCCTGCAGATGATGAATTAAGTGACGTTCCCATTTCTCTGCATCAGCAGTGGGAAGGTCAGGGTTTGCTTTTATTGCTTTACTGACAGCTGCTGGAACACCATCAAGGATAGCTTGTCTAAAGAAATATCTCTGTCCCGCACCTTGCCCGTGGCAGTGTGTTCTATCATGCCACTCTTGCTTACACTGATCTAAATAAACTGTGGGGTTCTGTCCAGGTTTCCAATGAAACTTAGGCACCCCTGAACCCTCCGGGAGTGGGTAAGCCTCCCTAAGGGCTCCTGCGAACCTATTTAAGTGATTTGTCATGGGTTCTGAGTCGAGAACTGTGCGATTCCAACCTGCTGCCCGTTCCAATTCATCCATCCTAGTGGAAGTGACACATCTCCCCAACAAAGCTCTCACATCCCCCACTGCCAATGTGATCCCTTTGGTGAGGCTGTCCACTGAGTTCAACCATTTGCTGGCCCCCTCTGTTAGGGGGGGCAATTTCTCCACCAAGGCCTGAATGTCTCCCAAAGCAAAAGGTTTGTACCTGACTTGTGTACCTGCTTGGAACAAGGGATAGCTGCTGCTGGAAAAAGAACAATTTTCAAACCCTTGCGTCTCCTCATGCTCCATAAGACTGGATGTAATGGGGTGTGATGTTACAGGAAGTGGTGTACTGGGTGTGGTGTTGTAGAGGGGAAGCGGTGTACTGGTGTTTTCCATCCGATTGGATGGAAGAGGAGGAGAGGTCATAACCTCTGAAGTGATCCGAAGAGGGCCTTCGGCCAAGGGGGGGTTCCTGGGCCTTGATGTGTTGTGGGGTGTCAGATTTAACATCCTGTCAGTTAATTCAGGCCTGTTTCCCCACCCAGGAGCGTCAGGAGGAACATATCCTTGCCCTGATGTCTCACTTAAAGTGAGCGAGAGGGGCCCTGGGGCCACTGGGTGGTGAAACGACGCCTGTGACCTTGAGGGGGTTATTGGAGAGAAAGGAGGAGGGGTTACAGATATTGAGCTGACAGCTGCCTTTTGGGACCCATGTGTGTTCATAAAGTCTCTGAAGTCTGATGCACTCACTGATCCCACGCAACTAGCGACGTTGAACAGCAGTAATTATTAATGGTGCCTTTCTACACAGGTAAGCAAGTAATAATTAGTGAGTTGTTTAATAAGCGCACATGAGCAAAGTTTGAGCTGATCTCATCTGTGTGCGTGACGTGGTGTCGTGTGTTGCTGTCAGTCACACAGTAGCTAGCTACTAGCTGTGCTTATGAACGTTGTGGTGTTTCTTTATCTAATGCTTATTACTATTCCTGACTGATATGGCTCTCAACTAGATGTTACAAAAGTGTTTTCTAAACGTTATGTGTTTAATATTATGATTATCAGGTGTTTATGTATTAATATTTTGATTATCAGATGTTCGTGTGTTAATATAATGATTGTCAGTTGTTTATGTGTTAATGTTATGATTATCAGATGTTCATGTGTTGTGTTAATATTATGAATATCAGATGTTCATGTGTTAATATTATGATTATCAGATGTTCATGTTTTTAACTCAAGCTTGTGTACAAAAGTTGAGCTGAAGTCAAACCTGTTAAATATCAGACAATATAAACTTTTATATTCACCAGATGTCTGCTATATCAATCAATCACCTTTATTTTTCCAGGTAGAGTCCGTTGAGATGGAGATCTCTTTTACAAGGGTGACCTGGTCAAGTGGTCAGCAGCACACGTCACATGGTAATTGACAATAAGCATTTGCATTTACCAACAAAGATGGTTTTATGAACCTGTTTGTAGCAGCCCTTAAACATTTTTCTTCCACTGTACAGGAGGACATGGCAGGAGGTGATGATGAGGGGATCCTCTGGTCCAGCCTGGATGTTTCTGAGAAGTGGAGTCGCCACCGCACATAATACGGTACCCAAATAATACAATAGCAGTGAGGAGGCTAGAAGCAGCTCTGTTCAACCAGTTACCAGTTACACTCATGGTCTCTTAAAATAACTGGACAGTACATGTATTTTTCTTTTAATGTTAGTGTTTTGTAAAAATATAAGCAGTGCTTTTCTTATTCTTGTCCTTATCCCCTTCATTTCTTAATACAGTATATACTATATATATATATATATATATATATATATATATATATATATATATATATATATATATATATATATATATATTATATATTTTAGTAATTTTAAAAGTGTTTTTGTACCTGACTCTGCGCGTGTTTTGCGGGTGAATTACAGCCGAACTGATCTGTTAAGAATTGGAGCGGATTTACCACAGGGCACAGCTGAAATCAGCAACGAACTCAAATCAGAACTCGGAAGATTGGACCTGCTGAAAACGTCCTTCTGGAAGCAGATGCACTCCAGGGGAAAGAAAAGAAAGCGCTGCTCACGAGGAAAGAAGCGGGGTTGTCGTGCAGGAATTATGACGAGAATGCGGAAAGACGCTAAAACCGGTAAACCCCCGATGCCGGCTCTTTTCCTGTCTAACGTTCGCTCACTCGACAACAAGATGGATCTACTTCGTTTGAGGGTAACCACGTCGGAGGAGATGAGAAGATGTTCCGTGCTTTGTCTTACGGAAACGTGGATTTCTGAGGAGACTCCAGACTCTGTTTACGAGCTGGACGACCGGCTCTTCTTCAGAACAGACCGGTGCTTCGAGACTACGGGGAAAACGCGAGGTGGTGGTGTTTGTATTTACGTACACAAAGATTGGTGCACGAACTGTGCTGTGATAAAAAGAGCTTGTTCAGCTGCCGTGGAGTTGATCACAATA
>JBBPBX010027073.1:0-37579 GCA_038048925.1 Garcialebias charrua
CACTCCCTCTCCACCCCTCCACCCACCCCCCCATCTGTGTGAATATTTATATGTATTTACTTATCTGTGCTGACATAGTAGAAACAGCAGAATAATAAAAAATAGATGAATAAAAAAGAAAGGCGCACGAACTAAAGTTGATGTTAAGAAGTAGATTTTTATTTAAATAATTTTACAAACCAAGAAATTTGATGGACTTGCTTGAAGAATTCTCGGTGGCTCTGAGAACACACAGATACAGATTATTACTTTCTTACTTCAGCATTCCATTTAAAACGTGACTGAGAGAGGATTGATTGCAGACATTTCCCATTGTATTTTTCCTGATATTAGGAAACATTATGAAAAGTTACATAATCATCTCTGATATGCAGGACCTAAAAAACTTATGGTTAAATATAAAATAAATATTTAAATACTTTTTTTAAATCATGAATGTAGCAGAATGCTACATAAAGACTTTAGTATTCGATCAATCTTGTTTATAAAATTTTAATCCAAATACTTTAGGTTTTAAAGGCTTAACAACGTTAAATTAGGACGTTTTAACAGTAGGCCTGGCGCCCACACCAGCGGTCCGATTTAATAAAATTTTAGCGTGAAAGACTCCAAATTGTTTCGCTGAACCAAGCGGACAGATCCGTTTTTATCATGAAAATCTAACGGCGAAAGATCCGATTTTAAATCATCCAAAAATTACGTTTTTTTATCGGAAATGAAAAGCTAAGCTAATGCTAACAGAGAGACAGCCGAAGCTTCGCTCGTCCGTCTGAATCCGTAAATAGATAGTTGTACTGTGAAACCGAACGTGTCTAAATTGTGTTTTCTCTGCAAAAAGAAACTGAGAATTCGCTTACCAATTTTTATCGAAATAGTTCTGTCGAGAAAGCTGAATGATGACGAGGCAAGAATTCAGGAGGCCTTGTTGTCATGAGAACTTTGATACAATGTTGCCAGATCTCGCGACAGAAGCAAGCGACCAGCCCAAAACAAGCCCAAAACGAGCCCAACTGGCAACCCACCCCATTGTGTAAAACTAAGACCGTTTTTAACCAGTATAAACGTACATTTATTATGGCGTTGCATACAAACGGAAAAAATTATGCTAAACACTTTGAAAAAACGTAGCCACTCTAAAAAATAAAGTTACATTTTGCATATTAATACTGATTAATCCCATTAAACCTCTGGGACTCATTTGAGATCTGAATTTTGAACGAAGAGTGATGAGAACAATTGATAACGACAACAACGGACAATCATAAAGGATGCGCACGGATTGAAAAATAAACTGAAAATTAAACAGCTAAACGTGCTAAGAGGGATGAGGTGATCAAGAAAGTGAAGAGGAAGTTGATGCAGGAGAGAGCAAACAGGAAGTCGAGACAGAAGATGCACAAGGAAGTTCAGGCCCCAAAAAGAGGGGGGGCCACAGAGGGTTTGTGGAAGTGTCAGAGGGAAGATGAGGAAGGTGAAGTGAAGTTGAGAGGAACTGGATGTTTTTATAGCAGTCGCATAGGATGTTGATAAAACACGGAATATATTTGGATTTAATGCAAAATAAATGGGGAGTAGAGAAAGTATTACAGGTATACTGCATTGAATTGCAATCATTGACTATTTAAACTTTTATAATAAGCTTGTTAATTTTAATTAACAACCATAATCAGATCAAAATTAAGTTTAGGCATTTTAGGATAACAAGTCTTAGAAAAATTTAGCAGAAATTTATTTTTAGACTTGCCAGTAAATTCTGTCTTTTAAAGGTTTAACTAAATTGATAAAACTTTGACACTTATAAAGGATAAAAAAGTATTCTTGTCAAATAGAAACTTGACTAGATTGTAAGTTGAAACGCTCAAATTCATCATTTTAAAACGATTTTTGCATACATTAAAAATGTTTTATCGATTTTAAAAAGCTATTTCACAGTTAAGTGGATTTTAAGAGCTGTTTCCTTTTAAGAGTTATATAATGTGACTGTAATGATTAATAATAAAAATGCTTTATTAGAAGTAACTTTTCAGCAAGTAGGTTTAATACGCACAAGAATCCAGCCAACTCGCCAGGAGTGAAAGACACATTTCACTGTTAAAACCTAATTTTGGTGTTGTTTTCGCATAAATTATGACCATTAGAGGCAAAAAGAGGTCTGGTATATTTGAACGGGAATTAGAATAACATATCATTTGACCATACAATGCATAATCTTTGACAGCAGTAAGAAGGGTTGTTTTTATTCGAACAGATTGGGGCTGTGTATACAGTAATAATAATATGGAAGATTAAAACAGAGCCCATGCTTTAACTTTTGATAAGTAAACCACTGACAAGTGGTAAAATTTCTAGTTTCAGGTTAAATTGACAATTTTACTCATACGTAAATTAATGATTTTAGATCTGTTATGCAGATCAGATTAAAAGGATGCCTCTGTTGAAAATTCACTTTTATGTAAATGAACATTTTAAAATTCCATTGTGCAAACCAGACTTGCAGAGGTGGCTCTATTCAAGGTAATTGCTTATAGAAATAACATGATTACTTTGAACCTGGTTTGTTAAGGATTTTTACATTTTTCTATTTTCTCATTTTTTATTTATTTTAGAAGCAGCCTCGCGATGTTTGTGGAAGCAGGAAAACGTAAGTCCTGGACCTCACGACACTTACAAAAACACATAGTTAGTAGTACATACATTAGGACCATGTCAAAAACACATGCAGCGTCTGAATTTTTGAATCACAAACTACTGTGGTTATTGATTGGTTCGGATCAGATTTGATATTAAGGGCATGTCCAGAAGCTGGCTCACTGACTTCACCGAGAACACCAAGGCTGGACTCCCAGGCTGCCCTGCTCAAAATAAACATTCGAGGGGCTTAAAGAACTATGGCACTGAACGAGGGCTGTGCACTGGACTTTTCTCTGAACAAAAGACACCACAAAGACTTTCACAAAGAACTGTCAGAACACGGTCATCAAACACAAATGACCAGTATATGCGGTCCGGGTGTGATGGATCGATGATGAACAAAGATCTCGCCCAGAAACAAAGATCTCACTGGATGCTGTGACAAGAGGGAGCTGAACAGGTTCTCCAGAAAGACAAAGAGAACAGGTCTTGAAGTCAACCACGCCAACTGTCCAGCTGAAGGTCATGCCCCCCGTATAGATCTGTGAAGATCTGTCAATGATCCTGGTATCGTGTTTCAAAACTGCAGTCTGCTATGATTAATTTTATTTAATGAAACACATTCTCGTGATATGGCTTGCTAGACAAGCAAGGCCACAGAATTTGTAGTTTATATTGTGTGGGTCTGACGACTTATTTTTCCGCTTCCAGTAACTCCGTGATGGTACAGAGATACTGATCCCAGCTCATAACCCTGAAACAAAAGTTAATGTTTATATTTTCTTTTGCAGATTAAATTTGTGTCTCCACAAACATTCATGCAAAAGTTTTGTGGAGCTGAAGGAAGGATTGTCCTTGACGGGAATGCATTTTGGTTGGTCTGGTTTTCCACAAAGGAATTGATTAAGAGATTTTTAGAACAATTTTTATAGCTTTATGCTTTAAATCTTAGATTGTTATTTATACCATACCACTTTATTTATAGAGCACTTAGGCTGATGCGGGCCTACCAAGGTGCTGTACGATAGAAACAAGCCAAGCAGACAGTGAAACGAGAGGAAAAACAAAACAAAAACGAAAACAAATTATATAGAAAAAGCAACAGACACTAGCTAATATAGTGAACAGTGTATATTACAGAGAGGCTCAAAACAACTCACATCATGTTAAAGTTTGGAAGAATAAAAGTGGGTTTTTATTATATATATATCACTAATAACATTAATGAAGGCTCATAAAAGGAAACAGCTCATTCATTGATTAGATGATCAGTTATACAAAAAATAACTTTTTAGATTTTTATATTCAACAGCATAGCCATTTAAAGGATCATTTAAGAAGCACGTTGTACTGTAGGATAAATCAGATAAACCTACAAACCACATTTCTTTGGTATATGTCGTTTAATAAACAGGTATTTATTTTTAACAGATCCAAAGAGAAAAAAAGATGGGGGACGCCCTGGAGGTTTGGATCTATTCAACAGGTTGATTTGAAAGGTTAATTTTGAAATGTGGTGGTTCTATATTTTTAAAACACGACTGACCCTGACTATAGACTGGACTTATTTTGAGCACATGAACCACATGTTTTTATTGTAAATTCTATATGTATATATGTATGCATGTCTATATGTATGTCCGTCTATATGTATATATGTATGTGTGTCTATATGTATGTATGTCTGTCTGTACGTATATGTCTGTCTATGTCTGTATGTATGTTTAGACTTTTTCTACAGACTATGAAAAAGGTAAAGTATTTTAGGTGAGTATAAAACGTCTCCGTCTCCTGCTACTCATTTTGATGATCATGCTAATTAAGAATAACTTACTAATTAAAATAACCTCAAATCAGAGTGAGTGATTACTCATTTTCACTGAAGAATGAAATCATTTGTTGTTGTGTTGTTTTTTGCCATTAAATACAAATGTTTTAGATAGTAAGAATGGAATTTTATTTTATGTTAAAAGAAACAATTATTATTATAGCCAATTACAGAATTTAGTTTAAGTTAAGTTAAGGAGTTACCCACAGTTTGACCTTCCCCAGACCACAAATGGCTCATGGGATCCGAAGGCCTTAGTTTTATTTGACAAATTGCAAGTTTTTTGGTGTCCAGTTCTCCTCTCAAAAAGACTACAGGTTTCCGGAACTCCTTCAGGGGGAGTTGCCAGTGATGCCAGTGAATCCCGCCTTGACTCGAGGTCCTGCTAGGGACGGCTGAAAACGAGGGTGGACGGGACCCCTACAGGTGGAGGAAAGGACACGTCATCTTCTCGAGAGAAAAAGCAGCAGCTGTTACATCTGAGTGACCGGTGCTCCCCTGAAAAGGAAGTTTGGAACGATCGCTGAGCCAGATTTTGAGATGGATCTGGTCAGAGCAAAGCTCCCCACTTTGTGGCTTGACTACACTATGCCACACACAATTCAGGGTTGCGACCTGCTACTGTGCCCGCAATTCATGCCTGAATAGACTAAACAACAGACAGCTGGACAAGACTGAAGCCATCAAACTGCCTGATGCCCTCCACCCACAAGGCGCACAAAAAGCTTTCCCCAAAGAAAAGAATGAACTTTGACAGAAACCCAAGAAGAAAAAGACTTGAACAAAAAGCTCTCCCCAAAGAAAAGAATGAACTTTGACAGAAACCCAAGAAGAAAAAGACTTGAACAAAAAGCTCTCCCCAAAGAAAAAAATGAACTTTGACTAAAACCCAAGAAGGAAAAGACTTGAACAAAAAGCTCTCCCCAAAGAACAAAAATGAACTTTGACAAAAACCCAAGAAGAAAAAGACTCGCACAGAAACTCACAGAAGAAGAAGACTTGAACAAAAGCTCCCCCCAGAAGAAAAAGACTCTTCTCACCCCCCAGAATGAAATGAACTTATTCCACACACAAAGAACCCCCCCTCCCCCCAGATGACATGGATTTGTGCCCAACAATTTCTGCCACGAACAAATCCCCAAGGAACAGCAAGAACGTGTTCTGAAAACGGGGCACTCACTCCCCAGGAAAGACACTGAACTTACCCTCCCACACCAAAAACAAACAAAAAAAAAAAAAAAAAAGGGGATGGATGCTGTGAAGAAGAATGGTTGATCTATTTCATTTTTTAAGTTCAAACCGGTTGTTTTTACTTTCCTGGGCAATAGTTGATATCAAAGAAGTTTCAAACTTATTTTATTTTTGTGCCCATAAAGGGCTATTTTGTTGTGTGTTTGAGAATTATTTCCCACATCTTTGAAAGTGTATAAGTTCCATTTAATTGTTTAACACAACAAATTAGATTGGTTCTTTTCTTTTTTGGTTAAAACAAATTAGATTGGTTCTTTGGTTAAAACAAATTAGATTGGTTCTTTTTATTTTAAAACCAATTAAATAGCTTATTTCTTTTATTTGTTTAACACAAATAGATTAGTTCCTTTATATATATATATGTTTCTTCTCAAAAGTTCTATTTCTTTGGAAAAACTTAGTTTTTGTGGGTAAATAGACTAATCCCTGCTAAATATATTATTCCTTTTAAAACTTTTGACATAAGCCATAAAGTGAGACCATACTCATTGCAAAATTCTCCTCAAAATCTTTATTTCTCTCAAACATTGAAATAAGTCATGAAATATGACAATCAACAGAGTTCTCCAAAACTTTATAATCTCTCAAACCATCCTAAAAAGGTGATTCTGCATGTTCAGGGCGTTACTGTGGAGGCACGGGACGGTGGTGTGAGTTTTTGCCTCTAATTAGAAATTCGGCCTCAGAGGTTGTTTTCCGCACCGCTCACCTGATTGATAATGATCAGTTTATATATGATAAAGAGGATGAAATGATGGAGATGTTCAATATTTATCATCTAAAACTAATTACTCTGACCCAATAATTATAACCCAGCTCACTTATATCAAATATTCTCTGTTCCCTTTTAACACTTATATTTGATAGTACAAACATGTTGTTTGCTTTTCTCTGATACAGAAAAGACAGTCTTCTAGCCTTGACAATGTCTGGATAAGATGTTCTTGTAGGATCAGAAACACGACTTGTTTGTTTTATCTGTAAGACGTCAGAGCTTGTCAAACTCCACCTGCTTCTTGTTTAAATAGCTTGTCATGTCCAGTACAATTTGGAATTGTGCAGGACAATGTATTTGAGACCAAACTAAGTTTCAAAAGACATTAAAAGCCATTCCCCTTTGCAAAGTTGTTTGTCTGATTTAACACTGTTCTCTTGTTTATCTTTGTGTGGTTTTTATTAAGGTAACAGGGGTTTAAAATCCCCATCAGTATATATATATAGTTTTCTGCCGGCTGCGCGTTGGGAGCGATATTACACTAAAAATTGAACTAAAACGTAAAAATAACAATTATAAAGTATTATTATGTCGATGTATATATCTAGTTTCACCCCGATTTCTCCGAAACAAAAGGCTTTAAATAAAAAGGGGGAAAAAAAACGATGCCGTTGACAAGATGCGAACTCTGGTCTCCTGCGTGCCGCTCAAGTGTCGTAACCGCTCAACCAAACTGACAGTTGTGCAAGAGCAGTCCTTCATCATATAAGAAACAAGTCCAAACCGCGAGAGTGTGTGTGCACAGTTTCAACGAGACAGAGTTCATTCAAACAAGGTAATAAAACATTCTGGTTTTACTCAAGATGTGCTGCTGGCTGGAGCAGGGCTGAGCCCATAGCCCCCCCGGGGGCTAAATAAATGAATAAATAAATAAATGACCGCCAGGTCAGTTCCTAAACTGCTCGGCAACCGTGACGTTTTTTATACTGAAGTGGGTTGAGCCGCACCAGGGGTTGCTAGGTGAGGGGCTGGACTCAGGTTTGGTGTGGGTTGTGGCTGCGGTTTGTGACGTCACAAACCGCAGGAAGTGCAATCGGAGTGTTTCTATCTAAGATAAATAAATCTACTTAGAGTAAATAAACCACTGGGTGCATTTTTTTAGCACTAGGACTGTTTTTTTATGAAGTACATACCCAAAGTTCAGTAAAAAAAACATTAAAAAGTGAATTTTGAATGTGTGGTCCCCTTTAAGAACTGATTTAACTGAATAGAAATGAGTTTTTCGAGGATTTTGGACATAAAGGGGAGTCTTGATATTGGTCTGTAATTTGCGCAGGCGGAAGGGTCAAGACCAGGTTTCTTTAATAACGGAGTGACCACTGCATGTTTGAAGGCATCTGGGACCACACTTGTATTAATGCTACTATTCAGAATATTAAGAACAGAGGGCCCCAGCGATGGCAGAACCATCACGTTCACCATCACGCATGGATGGTGAACTTATGGATGTTTCTCAGCGGCCTACGTAACGCGTCTGGATTTTAAAAAGTATTTCGCCATTTGCCCTCTTCAAAATGGCGGCAGCAAATGGCGAAATACTTTTTTTAATCCAGCAGATTTGACCATTTGAACCGGTTAAGCTCAGAAAAACCTTGTGCTATAAAGTCAGCTAAGAAATATATTTTTCTCAGCAAAGAAATAATTGTTTTTACCGTGTTTTCATGGAAAGTCCTTATCTTCTGTGGCCGTCGCGGCCGCCATTTTGAAGAGGGCAAACGGCGAAATACTTTTTAAAATCCAGACGCGTCGCGTAGGCCGCTGAGAAACATCCATAAGTTCACCCTCCATGTTAAAAACTCTTCGTCTGACTCTTTGAAAACAAGCAATAAGGCTGTAGAGTAACACACTGGCTGCTAACTGAGAGCACTCGCTCTAGCAAAGAGACTGAGGGGACGCTTTTTTGTCACGGACCACATCCGACGCTGACAGGATATGGTCTGTTAGCAGTCGTCCGGGCCCGTGAATAAGTTTTTTCGTTTTTACTAATATATAATTAGTTATTAACGGTACTGCATTTTAAATAAAAATAGCGCAAATTCGCTTATGAATTATAAAAGTTAGTCAAACCGCTGTAACGCTGATAAATTGTTTAGGTACGCTATAAGCGGATTAGCGCATTAGCGCTCCCTAGCGGTCTGACGCCCACCTTTGGTAACATCTAGTTGAGAGCCATATCAGTCAGGAATAGTAATAAGCATTAGATAAAGGCTAGCATTAGCATGTTAGCTCCACAAACAAATTCACCAGAATAAACAGTCAGCTGAAGGTTTTTTTCACAAACAGCTATATAAAGGTTTAGAATAAGTCAGAAATGCAATAGACATTAGATAAAGGGGTTTCATGATTCAAAACGTACCTGCAACCAGCCTGCTTGTCAGTGCATGGCTCATTTTCCAGAAAAATAAATAAAATAAAATAAACGACCGGAAACACGCTGTCGATACGCAGCGATCACGTTAGACGAGTCCAGGCTCGAGGGCGGCGAAAACTGCGCCCTGAAGACTCCAATAGTTTTGTAAAGTTTGGACATAACTGCGCATGCGCTACTGATAATGAGAGTCAATGGATAAGCTGCCGGCGCCCACGGAGAACCGGAAGTACGTCACAATCACAATCCAGCTTCCCACCACACTGTTTGTGGGAGATTCTATTATAAAGAACGTGAGGATGAGGGGAGCTCTTACAATATCTTTCCCAGGCGCCACCGTCATCGAAATATCTAATAAAATCCCAGAAATCATTAAATCCCATCCATAGGCTAAAAGACTCAATCAATCAATCAATCAATCACCTTTATTTAACCAGGTAGAGCCCATTGAGATCGAGATCTCTTTTACAAGGGTGACCTGGTCAAGTGGTCAGCAGCACACGTCACATTGGCAATAGGCATTTGCACTTATCAAAAAGAAAATAAAGAAAACTACAATCACAGTAAACAGATGTTGACAGTTCAAAACCAACAGGATATGACAGATTTCTATATACATTATATACAAAACAAGCAGACAAAAAAAACAACAATGACATGTATATTGGATAAGTAGTGGTTAGAAACATCTGCAATGGTCAAGTTTCTTGATGACATTTTCTACTACGGTTGACATAAAGGATCCAGGAGAGATGAATGTTGATAGTTTCAGATCTTTCTGTAAGTTGTTCCAGGCTGAGGGGACGGCGAAGCTGAACGCTCTTTTTCCTAGTTCAGTTCTGACAGGAGGAACTGACAGGAGGACTAAATCGTTAGAGCGCAGGGAGTAATGACTGTGTGATGTTTGTATTAAGGAGGTGAGGTATGACGGGACCAGGTTTAGGAGGGTCTTGTAGATGAAGGATATCCAGTGAGTGTATCTGCGAGTGCTGAGAGATGACCAGCCAGATTTTACGTAAAGCTCACAGTGATGAGTGCGATAACTGGAGTCAGTAATGAACCGAAGGGCACCGTGGTAAATGGAGTCTAAGGACTGTAGGTATTTTGATGCAGCACTCATGTACAGCACGTCACCATAATCTAGTATTGGCATGAATGTTGCAGCTACTAATGTTCTCCTGGCTTTGCATGAGAAGCAGGATTTGTTTCTGAAGAAGAAACCTAGCTTCAGTTTGAGTTTAGTGGCCATTTTGGAGATGTGGGTTTTAAAAGACAGTTCAGTGTCAATGTTGAAACCTAGATATTTGTAGGTGGAGACCATTTCTATTTGTTTTCCCTCTTGGGTTCCAATTTGAGGTGGGTTCTCTGGTTGCAGCTTTCTGTTGGCAAGAACCATGAACTTGCTTTTGTCGGCATTTAGGACCAGTCTAAGTTTTTGCAGCCGTGACTGAATAATATTAAAAGCATCCTGAAGAGAGGTGAAAGCTTGGCTGAGGGAGGAAGAACAGCAATAGATGATGGTGTCATCTGCGTAATAATGGTGGGAAGCATTTGACAGATCACTGCAAAGATCGTTGATGTATAGAGAGAAAAGAATGGGACCCAAGACAGAACCCTGTGGCACCCCTTTCACAACATCTAAGAATGTAGAGGAGGATCCGGCTACGTGAACAGACTGCGTTCTGTCAGTTAGGTAGTTGGTGAACCAGGAGACTGCAAGTTTTGATAGACCAGAGTGTTCCAGGATGTTTGTCAATAGTCTGTGATCAACTGTATCAAATGCCTTGGACAGGTCTATAAATAGGGCAACACAGAATTGTTTGCAGTCCAGGGCATGTATGATGTCATTTAATACTTTGAGAACTGTAGTGACGGTGCTGTGTTGTTTTCTGAATCCTGACTGGAATTGTGATAGAATATGGTTTGATTGTAGGAAATCAGTTAGCTGATCACAGACAAGTCTTTCGAACAGTTTGGCAAGAATGCATAATTTAGAAATTGGTCTGTAGTTGTTGACATTTGTTGGTTCACCCCCTTTTAGCAGAGGGAGAACAAAAGCTGATTTCCAGATTTTGGGTATTTTATTTGTGTTGAGACTGAGATTGAAAATATGGGAAAGAGGTTCAGCAATGAAATCTGCAGCTAGTTTTAGGAAAAGTGGTTCTATGTTGTCAGGTCCTGCTGCTTTGCGTGTGTCGAGAGTTTTTAGAGCATTTAGAACTTCAGCGGGAGATACTGATTCGAAGTCAAAGCGATTTGTGACCTGTTTGTCCAGCACATGTGGAGCTGGGGGTGGATTTGCATCAGTTTGGTCAGCAGATAACATTTCAGGATGTGTAGATTCAAACAGGGAGCCAGAGGATATAAAGTGTTCATTAAAACAGTTCAGAATTGACAATTTGTCTGACAGAATACCTGTGCTGGTCATGATGGAGCTGGGTAAATCAGTGGATGTTGTCTGACCAGAATTTGATTTTACTGTTTGCCAAAACCTTTTTGGATCATTTAGATTTTTGGTGGATTCGTCCAGGTAGTAATTTGATTTTGCATTTCTAATTAGTGTTGTGCATTTGTTCCTAAGCTGCCGGAAACTGAGCCAGTCATGATCGTTTTTTGATTTTCTGGCCTTAGCCCAGGCAGCATCTCTTTCTTTGAGCAGATTTCCTATCTCAGGGGAAAACCAAGGATTTTTACGTCCCTTTATTCTGTATTTACGGTATGGAGCATGTGTGTTGATTATGTTTTGAAAACCCTCATAAAAGTAAGCCAGTGCAAGTTCTACATCATCTATCAATGAAATTCTACTCCAGTTGAAAGTGGCTAAGTCATGAAGAAAGGCCTGCTCACAAAAATGTTTTAAATCCCTTTTGAAGATGATGGTGGGTGTTAATTTTGGTAACTTCCCATTTCTTACGGCTCCAATGGTGCAGTGATCACTGAGGTCATTAGCGAACACACATGGATTTGCGTACTTGTGAGGCATGTTAGTTAGGATAAGGTCCAGTAAGGTGGATTTTTCAGGGGTTTTGTTATTTGGGCGTGTTGACGTTTGAATTAGTTGAGTTAAATTAAATGAGTCACAGATGGATTTAAGATTGTCAGAAGTAGAGGTCAACCAGTCCAGGTTTAGATCACCAATTAGTAGTAGCTCCTTGGCGTTTAGCCCCATCAGAAAATTTCTCAGGGAAGTGAGGGCTTCACTGGCGGCTGAGGGGGGCCTGTAACAACCCACCACAGTGATTGATTGACCGTCAGGGAAGTCAAGGGTTAGTGCCAGTAGCTCAAGTTGTTTGCTAATTGAGCACGAAGACAGAAGGTTTGCTGTGAATTTGTTCTTGATATAAATAGCCACTCCACCACCTCTTCTGGGGCGATCACATCTAAAAACAATATAACCAGGAATGGAAATTTGTTTGTCAGGGATAGCTTTGCTGAGCCATGTTTCGGATAAGACTATTATGTCTGCTTCAGTGGACTGAACCCAGATTTTTACTGCATCTAGTTTAGATATAAGACTTCTGACATTTAAGTGTATAAAGCCCAGACCAGACCGGTTTTTAAATTCAAGTGGTGTACAAATGTCATTTAACAGCTGGGGTCCAGGATTTTGTTCGATTCCAGAGATAAGAAGTAACAGAACAAGTAAAGTTTTCCATTTGAAAGTAGTAGGTGTTCCAGCAGTGACAGTTCTCCGTCGTCCATCATCATGGGGTTCAGTTTCAGTGAGGGCGAAGTAGTTTTTTATTACAAGGACACACCAGGCTCTTAAATCAGTGGGGGTTGTTGTTTTGGGGAGAAAAGACAGGAAGAACCAGTTTGTGCGATCCATGGTCTTCCAGGACATTGTACCTGAATCATGTGAGGTCAGTGGGGGGGAGAACATTTCAGTTTGAGTACCAGTATTGTTTTCCAAATTGAGTCCTGCAGACATTATGGCCAGGGTGAGAGTCACAACTGATAACATTATCATTAACACAAAAGAACTGGAGGGAGACTTCCAGCTGAAAAAAAGTATCTCTCCAAAGTCAACTAAGAGTCTTTTCACAATTTTCCCTTTAAAACAATATCAACAGTCAGATGCAAGTCCAAAAAAAAATTATTGAAAGTCTAGGGAAAAAAATAAAAATAATAAAAATAAAATAAACAAACTTGAAATTACTCACTCCTTTTGGTGATGACTGAGGCGAAAATAAATACCACTTATTGGCAGCAGGCAGCAGGAAGCATCAGCAGATTTTTATGGGTGAAGTACTGCGATCACCTGGTCGTCTTTATTGGCAGTAATTGTCTTCCATACCACCGCGAACATCCACACGTGCAGCTCCAGAAGAGCCGGTCCACAGCTCCTTGCAGCTGGGCGACACCCCCAGCAAGCAGATCCTCCAGGCAGGATGAATCACACGGTCTCCAATCCACCTCAGGCAGGTGAGAAGCTCCAATCCACTCGAGATCAGGACCTCCACGCACGCTTCCCCGGGCAGAGGCACGGACTTTGCCGCGCGCCGCACGGTCACCCGGTCACTCGGGATCACCAGCAGAAGCGGACAGCCACGGATTTACACCAGAAGCATGGAGGGAGCTCCAGGGAGATCTGCACCGTGTTCAAAGGCAGGAGGACTGAACGCCGACACAACAGGCGCGTGCAGGATGTAAACAAGCTGATCATACCACCTCATCATCCATGTAGGCACCAATGACATCCCCAAACAGCAGTCTGAATATTTAAAACAGGATTTCATTCATCTACTTGGCACCGTTCTACAGTTTCAACTGCAAGTTTTTATCTCTGGTCCTCTTCCCACTTGTGGCAGAGGAATAGGCCGCTTCAGCAGACTTCTCAGCCTGAACACCTGGTTGTCTTCTGTTTGCATCCTCCAAAATGTAACCTTTGTTGAAAATTTTGATGTTTTCTGGGGAAGGAGACATCTTTTTGGGATTGATGGCCTCCATCTGAACAACTCAGGTACCCGTATTCTAACTGCCAACCTGGACTACAAGGTACAGCACACAACCTCACCATCCATATCTGGTAACCATGTCACTACATCTGACCAGTCTGCTACTGACTGACGTCCACATGGTCCTGGCTCTTATAGTTCCTCTTGTAACTGTTATACACATAACAATGGACCAGGCCCATCTGTTCCCAACAACCAATTAATTTCAGTTCGGACTACATACAGGGAGCGAGCCATACAAAACCGTACTCGTTCAGTGAACTTTAATAACCTTAGATCTTTAGCAAAACATTATTTATCACCCACAGCTACTGTTAATGGTTCACCTGTCTCCCTCAATATGGCTCTTTTAAATGTCCGCTCTCTTTTAAACAAATCTTTTATTATAAATGATTTGATTTCAGATTTTAAATTGGATTGTCTGTTTTTAACAGAAATTTGGTTAGGTGCAGATGCACCAGTTGTTCTTACTGAGGCCTCTCCACCTGGTTTTAAATTTTATTTTAATGCTCGAAGTGGCAGAAAAGGTGGTGGCACTGCTTCAATATCTAATAATTTACTTGCTGTTAAAGAGATTTCATTTGACCAGTACCCTTCTTTTGAGCATCATGCCTTTGTTTTTAGCAGCTTGCCAATACTCTGTGTTACTGTTTACAGACCACCCGGACATGTTGCTGATTTTTTGACTGAGTTTTCAGAGTTTTTATGTTTTATTCATGCTAAGTATAATAAGATTATTGTGACTGGTGATTTTAATCTACATGTTGATAATCCATCAGACTCTTTGTCTAAACAGTTTTTAGAAATTCTACACTGTATGGATTTTATTCAACACGTCAAGCAACCGACTCACAACAGGGGACACACCCTTGACCTTGTTATTACCTATGGCTTGGCCTCTGGTGTGTCCTCTGTTGTTGACCTGGCTGTGTCTGACCACTATTGTGTGTTTTTTAATGTCACTGATTTGATTCAGAGGAAAGCCACGGTTCAAACTGTTAGGAGGCGCCATCTTACCCCTGAGGTGATTGATCATTTTATTAGAGATTTTAACCAAAATTCCCCTGTTGTTTTAACTGCTTCCTGCGATTCAATGGTCAGTCAATTTTTTAACAAACTGAAAACAAACCTTGATCATATAGCTCCACTATTTTCAAAACAAGTTTTTAATAAACGAGTATGCCCATGGAAAACTGAAGACATAAAGAAGCTCAAAAGAAATTGCAGGAAAGCAGAGAGGAAATGGAGGAAAAACAAATTGACAGTCGACTACCAAATAATGCGCGAACAGCTTAATATCTACAACTCTGCTGTCAGAAATTCAAGAAATGCATATTTTGCCAAAATAATTAACAATCACAAAAATAATCCCAAAGTTTTGTTTTCCACCATTGACAATCTGATTAACCCTGACTTTACTGCCTCTCCAAATACTCCAACTAACTCTCTCTGTGAGCAGTTTGCAAATCACTTCAGAGGTAAGATCGAGTCAATTAGAGCTAACATTTTATCTGAACAAAATACTGGTATTAAATCTACTGAATGTTTGGTTTTACCTGAGAAAGTACTGGACAAGTTTGACGTGGTTGATGCAGAGATGCTCGGCAGAGTTTTCTCACAAGTCAAACCAACCACCTGCCTCTTGGACCCAATTCCCTCATCACTTTTTCATTCATGTTATAAATTCTTTGAGAATGAAATTTTAAACATTGTAAATTGTTCTCTTCAGATGGGTGTCTTCCCCATTGCCTTTAAAAAGGCTGTGGTGAAGCCCCTTCTGAAGAAGAGTAATCTAGATCCTAGTGTTTTTAATAATTATAGACCTGTATCCAACTTACCATTTTTAAGTAAAATCTTAGAAAAGATTGTTTTTATTAAATTAAATATTTTTTTAAATGATGCCGGTATTTTAGAAAAGTATCAATCTGGTTTTAGGACGAAACACAGTACAGAAACAGCCCTATTAAAAATTGTGAATGATTTAAGGTGTAATCTGGATTCACACAAGCTCTCAGTCCTTGTTCTATTGGATCTGAGCGCAGCCTTTGATACAGTAGATCATCAAATTCTTTTAAATAGATTACAACACCTGGTCGGTCTTTCTGGTACTGTTCTTCTGTGGTTCAGCTCCTATCTCACAGATAGAACATTTATGGTAAGTATGGATACATGCTCCTCACAGATCCATGAAGCTAACTATGGTGTACCCCAAGGCTCTATTTTAGGCCCCCTACTTTTTAATTTGTACATGCTGCCGCTTGGTGGAGTCATCAGGAGCCATGGGATAAGTTTCCATAGTTATGCTGATGACACACAGCTATACATCTCATTATCTCATGATGACCCCCGGCCAATCACTGCACTTTTTAATTGCATTACAGACATAAAGTCCTGGATGGCACAGAACTTTCTCCAGCTAAACCAGGACAAAACAGAAGTTTTAATCATTGGACCTGAGGTTCAAAAAGAAAATACAATTCAGAGATTACAATCTCTGTCTTTACAACCTTCTAAAAAAGTAAGAAGCCTGGGAGTTATTTTTGACTCTGAGCTTACTTTTATTCCTCATATTAAACAAATAGTCAAAACAGGATTTTATCATCTAAAAAATATAGCCAGAGTCCGCCCTCTTCTTTCTCTGACCAATACTGAGACTTTGATGCATGCTTTTATTTCTAGTCGTTTAGACTACTGTAATTCACTGCTTTCTGGTCTCCCTAAGAAAAATTTGTCCAGCCTTCAGCTGTTACAAAACTCTGCTGCTCGTGTGCTAACCAAGACCAGAAGGCAGGCTCATATTACACCTGTTTTAAAATCATTGCATTGGCTCCCTGTGCGCCTCAGGATTGATTTTAAGATTCTTTTAGTGGTTTTTAAATGTCTCAATGGTCTCGCACCATCTTATCTTGCAGAGCTGCTATTGCCCTATGAACCCCCGCGGACATTAAGGTCCTCTGGTACTGGACTACTAACAGTTCCAAAAGTCAGAACTCACACTTACGGTGAGGCTTCTTTCCAGTACTATGGCCCCCGTCTGTGGAATAGTCTGCCGGAGAACCTGAGGGCTGCAGAGAATGTTGTTGTTTTTAAGAGCAGGCTCAAGACCCATCTTTTTAACTGCATTTCCTGAACTGGTTCATCTCTATCCAATCTATACATTTTCCATACTACTGTATTTAATTTTATTTATTTATTTATTTGTGTGTGTCGTTTGCTTTAATTTTGTGAGTTTATTGTTTTATAATTCTGTACAGCACTTTGAGTTGCTTTTAGTATGAATGGTGCTTTATAAATAAAATTGATTGATTTATTGATTGATTCAGAAAACGTTTTTTGAAACAAACAATATAACTCATCATTACTCATAAAATATTTATCCTACACAACTAAAAACATATATGCATACATTTTAGTTTGTAGCAGGTCGCTTTCGTAAATGAACCCTCGAGGCTCAATGAGATTTACCTGACTAAATAAAGGTTGAATGAATGAATGAATTTTGAAATATTTGTATTTTATTATTTCATTTTTATTTTAAAAAAAAATCTTCAAATGGTGAAGAGCTACAGGTTCCAGAGGGGCGGCGCCCATAGCGCCCTCTAGTGGTGGCCGCCCCTGTTATACTGTCTAAAACAGCCTTTGTTATACACAATGAGAAGGTCCTGGCTGCAGACTGTAGCACGGACCGGTGTCAGTCCCAGAAGTGGTTATTGCACTCCGGAAATGAAGGGGGCGCTAGTGGCGCTATTAAAACACGCAACAACAACAAAATGAATGGAAATTAATATTTTAAAGGCACTAGTGGCGCTATTCTAAAAATAAAATAATGGAAGTTAATATTTTAAAGGCGCTAGTGGTGCTATTACAATTTTTTTTAATGGAAATTAATATTTTAAAGACAAATGTTTATGTTTATTAAATTTGTTCATTTTTTTTTACAAAAGAAACAATACAAGACAATCCCATAAATGATAATGTACAAAATATAAAAAAATGAAAGGTAGCAGAAAGAAGAATAAATCTTATTATATCTGCCCCTTTTTTCCAACAATCAGATTAAACAATAATAATCTTCAACCAACAGTACAAAATGACTAACTCTTTCTAATTTTCTAACTAATACAATACACATTACGCTATTTCATATATATATTTTTAACACATTCGTTTTGATCATTTTCTTAAATGTAAACATTGACTTGGCATTTTTAACTACATTCTCCAAGCCATTCCATAATCTAATTCCCTGGATTGAGGTAGAACGTCCCTTCAAACTAGTTCTGAATTGTGGTTTTACAAACATCTCTGTCCCCTTAAGATTATAACAACTTTGTCTTTTAACAAAATGCATTTGGATATTTAAAGGTAATGCATTATTTTGAGCCCTATACATAACTGATAAAATATTATAGTCTACCAAATCATGGAACTTCAATAACTTCAGTTGATAAAATAATGTACAAATGTACATTAGGAACACTATCATCCATTAATTATCATACATGCACACTTATCCCTATTACAATTTTTTTTAATGGAAATTAATATTTTAAAGACAAATACATTACATTAGGAACACATTTATCCATCCATTAATTATCATACACACACGCTTATCCCTATACTGTAGTGGGTTTGCCAGGGCTGCATTCCAAAAACTATAATATGCTTGGTTGCAGGTGAGCTCAAATATTATCGTTGTTTACCATAATGTGTCATTGGAAACTTCATAAACTGCACTCAAATATCCAATTGTTTCAAAACCCAAAGGGATTAATTAACACTCAGAGAGAGAAAGTAGTTTTTAGAACGTTTGTCAAGAAATGATCAGCAGTCGGATCCCGGCAGTAGACGTTGCAAGAATGGTTCACTGTGGATGAATAAATTTGATTCTATATGAAAACATTTTTAAATAGTCACCGGATACATAAATTAAGCCTGTGTGTAAATTGTAACAGTCTTCAGTTCAGCCAATCAGCTCATCATGCGCCTCCGGTGTCGGTCTCCTCTAATTACCCTTCATAAAGTCCGGCTTGATGTGAACAACTGCTCCTCACCTGAGTTTTCCATCACCTCCACTCGGTCTCCACCGTCGCTGAGCATACCTTTAATTTTTGTATTTATTGTATGTTTGTAACTGAACATGTGTTCCCTGCAAGTTGGTGGTTGCTGGATGGACAGGAGTCTGTGTTCCCTGCAAGTTGGTGGTTGCTGGATGGACAGGTGGCTGTGTTCCCTGCAAGTTGGTGGTTGCTGGATGGACAGGTGGCTGTGTTCCCTGCAAGTTGGTGGTTGCTGGATGGACAGGAGTCTGTGTTCCCTGCAAGTTGGTGGTTGCTGGATGGACAGGTGGCTGTGTTCCCTGCAAGTTGGTGGTTGCTGGATGGACAGGTGGCTGTGTTCCCTGCAAGTTGGTGGTTGCTGGATGGACAGGAGTCTGTGTTCCCTGCAAGTTGGTGGTTGCTGGATGGACAGGAGTCTGTGTTCCCTGCAAGTTGGTGGTTGCTGGATGGACAGGTGGCTGTGTTCCCTGCAAGTTGGTGGTTGCTGGATGGACAGGAGTCTGTGTTCCCTGCAAGTTGGTGGTTGCTGGATGGACAGGAGTCTGTGTTCCCTGCAAGTTGGTGGTTGCTGGATGGACAGGAGTCTGTGTTCCCTGCAAGTTGGTGGCTGCTGGATGGACAGGAGTCTGTGTTCCCTGCAAGTTGGTGGTTGCTGGATGGACAGTCTGTGTTCCCTGCAAGTTGGTGGTTGCTGGATGGACAGGAGTCTGTGTTCCCTGCAAGTTGGTGGTTGCTGGATGGACAGGAGTCTGTGTTCCCTGCAAGTTGGCTGGATGGACAGGAGTCTGTGTTCCCTGCAAGTTGGTGGCTGCTGGATGGACAGGAGTCTGTGTTCCCTGCAAGTTGGTGGTTGCTGGATGGACAGGAGTCTGTGTTCCCTGCAAGTTGGTGGCTGCTGGATGGACAGGAGTCTGTGTTCCCTGCAAGTTGGTGGTTGCTGGATGGACAGGAGTCTGTGTTCCCTGCAAGTTGGTGGTTGCTGGATGGACAGGAGTCTGTGTTCCCTGCAAGTTGGTGGTTGCTGGATGGACAGGAGTCTGTGTTCCCTGCAAGTTGGTGGTTGCTGGATGGACAGGAGTCTGTGTTCCCTGCAAGTTGGTGGTTGCTGGATGGACAGGAGTCTGTGTTCCCTGCAAGTTGGCATCTGGTGGATGGACAGGAGTCTGTGTTCCCTGCAAGTTGGTGGCTGCTGGATGGACAGGAGTCTGTGTTCCCTGCAAGTTGGTGGTTGCTGGATGGACAGGAGTCTGTGTTCCCTGCAAGTTGGTGGTTGCTGGATGGACAGGAGTCTGTGTTCCCTGCAAGTTGGTGGTTGCTGGATGGACAGGAGTCTGTGTTCCCTGCAAGTTGGTGGCTGCTGGATGGACAGGAGTCTGTGTTCCCTGCAAGTTGGTGGCTGCTGGATGGACAGGAGTCTGTGTTCCCTGCAAGTTGGTGGCTGCTGGATGGACAGGAGTCTGTGTTCCCTGCAAGTTGGTGGCTGCTGGATGGACAGGAGTCTGTGTTCCCTGCAAGTTGGTGGCTGCTGGATGGACAGGAGTCTGTGTTCCCTGCAAGTTGGTGGCTGCTGGATGGACAGGAGTCTGTGTTCCCTGCAAGTTGGTGGCTGCTGGATGGACAGGAGGCTGTGTTCCCTGCAAGTTGGTGGCTGCTGGATGGACAGGAGTCTGTGTTCCCTGCAAGTTGGTGACTGCTGGATGGACAGGAGTCTGTGTTCCCTGCAAGTTGGTGGCTGCTGGATGGACAGGAGTCTGTGTTCCCTGCAAGTTGGTGGCTGCTGGATGGACAGGAGTCTGTGTTCCCTGCAAGTTGGTGGCTGCTGGATGGACAGGAGTCTGTGTTCCCTGCAAGTTGGTGGCTGCTGGATGGACAGGAGTCTGTGTTCCCTGCAAGTTGGTGACTGCTGGATGGACAGGAGTCTGTGTTCCCTGCAAGTTGGTGGCTGCTGGATGGACAGGAGTCTGTGTTCCCTGCAAGTTGGTGCTGCTGGATGGACAGGAGTCTGTGTTCCCTGCAAGTTGGTGGCTGCTGGATGGACAGGAGTCTGTGTTCCCTGCAAGTTGGTGGTTGCTGGATGGACAGGAGTCTGTGTTCCCTGCAAGTTGGTGGCTGCTGGATGGACAGGAGTCTGTGTTCCCTGCAAGTTGGTGGCTGCTGGATGGACAGGAGTCTGTGTTCCCTGCAAGTTGGTGGCTGCTGGATGGACAGGAGGCTGTGTTCCCTGCAAGTTGGTGGTTGCTGGATGGACAGGTGGCTGTGTTCCCTGCAAGTTGGTGGCTGCTGGATGGACAGGAGGCTGTGTTCCCTGCAAGTTGGTGGCTGCTGGATGGACAGGAGGCTGTGTTCCCTGCAAGTTGGTGGCTGCTGGATGGACAGGAGGCTGTGTTCCCTGCAAGTTGGTGGCTGCTGGATGGACAGGAGTCTGTGTTCCCTGCAAGTTGGTGGCTGCTGGATGGACAGGAGGCTGTGTTCCCTGCAAGTTGGTGGCTGCTGGATGGACAGGAGTCTGTGTTCCCTGCAAGTTGGTGGTTGCTGGATGGACAGGAGGCTGTGTTCCCTGCAAGTTGGTGGCTGCTGGATGGACAGGAGTCTGTGTTCCCTGCAAGTTGGTGGTTGCTGGATGGACAGGAGTCTGTGTTCCCTGCAAGTTGGTGGCTGCTGGATGGACAGGAGTCTGTGTTCCCTGCAAGTTGGTGGTTGCTGGATGGACAGGAGTCTGTGTTCCCTGCAAGTTGGTGACTGCTGGATGGACAGGAGTCTGTGTTCCCTGCAAGTTGGTGGTTGCTGGATGGACAGGAGTCTGTGTTCCCTGCAAGTTGGTGACTGCTGGATGGACAGGAGTCTGTGTTCCCTGCAAGTTGGTGGTTGCTGGATGGACAGGAGTCTGTGTTCCCTGCAAGTTGGTGACTGCTGGATGGACAGGAGGCTGTGTTCCCTGCAAGTTGGTGGCTGCTGGATGGACAGGAGTCTGTGTTCCCTGCAAGTTGGTGACTGCTGGATGGACAGGAGTCTGTGTTCCCTGCAAGTTGGTGGCTGCTGGATGGACAGGAGGCTGTGTTCCCTGCAAGTTGGTGACTGCTGGATGGACAGGAGTCTGTGTTCCCTGCAAGTTGGTGGCTGCTGGATGGACAGGAGTCTGTGTTCCCTGCAAGTTGGTGGCTGCTGGATGGACAGGAGTCTGTGTTCCCTGCAAGTTGGTGGTTGCTGGATGGACAGGAGTCTGTGTTCCCTGCAAGTTGGTGGCTGCTGGATGGACAGGAGTCTGTGTTCCCTGCAAGTTGGTGGTTGCTGGATGGACAGGAGTCTGTGTTCCCTGCAAGTTGGTGGCTGCTGGATGGACAGGAGTCTGTGTTCCCTGCAAGTTGGTGGTTGCTGGATGGACAGGAGGCTGTGTTCCCTGCAAGTTGGTGACTGCTGGATGGACAGGAGTCTGTGTTCCCTGCAAGTTGGTGGCTGCTGGATGGACAGGAGTCTGTGTTCCCTGCAAGTTGGTGGCTGCTGGATGGACAGGAGTCTGTGTTCCCTGCAAGTTGGTGGCTGGATGGACAGGAGTCTGTGTTCCCTGCAAGTTGGTGGTTGCTGGATGGACAGGAGTCTGTGTTCCCTGCAAGTTGGTGGCTGCTGGATGGACAGGAGTCTGTGTTCCCTGCAAGTTGGTGGCTGCTGGATGGACAGGAGTCTGTGTTCCCTGCAAGTTGGTGGCTGCTGGATGGACAGGAGTCTGTGTTCCCTGCAAGTTGGTGGCTGCTGGATGGACAGGTGGCTGTGTTCCCTGCAAGTTGGTGGCTGCTGGATGGACAGGAGTCTGTGTTCCCTGCAAGTTGGTGGCTGCTGGATGGACAGGAGTCTGTGTTCCCTGCAAGTTGGTGGCTGCTGGATGGACAGGAGTCTGTGTTCCCTGCAAGTTGGTGGCTGCTGGATGGACAGGAGTCTGTGTTCCCTGCAAGTTGGTGGCTGCTGGATGGACAGGAGTCTGTGTTCCCTGCAAGTTGGTGGCTGCTGGATGGACAGGAGTCTGTGTTCCCTGCAAGTTGGTGGCTGCTGGATGGACAGGAGTCTGTGTTCCCTGCAAGTTGGTGGCTGCTGGATGGACAGGTGGCTGTGTTCCCTGCAAGTTGGTGGCTGCTGGATGGACAGGAGTCTGTGTTCCCTGCAAGTTGGTGGCTGCTGGATGGACAGGAGTCTGTGTTCCCTGCAAGTTGGTGGCTGCTGGATGGACAGGAGTCTGTGTTCCCTGCAAGTTGGTGGCTGCTGGATGGACAGGTGGCTGTGTTCCCTGCAAGTTGGTGGCTGCTGGATGGACAGGAGTCTGTGTTCCCTGCAAGTTGGTGGCTGCTGGATGGACAGGTGGCTGTGTTCCCTGCAAGTTGGTGGTTGCTGGATGGACAGGAGTCTGTGCTGATGCCCAGCTGGACACCATGTTGACAGTCATAGTGTGTTTCACCAAATGATTCAGAAACCTGTCCCTTCTGTCAATGGTTAACAAACAGTATGGGCAATGAAAGTGTGTCTGTACAGGGTAGGCCACATCTGAAGATATGGAATTCTGCAGTAACAAAAAGAAATGAATAAAATTTAAAATAACATCTATATAAACTACAGATATGTTTAAACAAGAAATGGTTCATTCCCACTCAAAATAGAGCAAGGACACAGTGTAATGTAATAGCTACAAACATACAACAAAAATGTAATAACACATCAGGAAATATACAAATGATTTGTTTAAAAAAAGGCATGTCTGAAATGAATCACTTTATGTTCTTTAACATTATTCTTCCAGTTTTGCACGATTCAACAAGTAATTTTATGAGTCACAATGGCTTCCAGGTAATAAATTTATACAGCAAACAATTAATTAAAATTGTGAAAGTAATATTGCTCAAACAACCAAAGGGAAGTATTAACTAATTAATTAGATTTCCCCATTTACTCTGTAACGTTTGACACACACACACACATATATATATATATATATACAGGTAGTCCCCGAATTACGAGCGCTCTGATCTGCGAGGTTCCAGACTTACGAGCTGCGAATTTTTGGAAAAAACGAAAAAAATACTGAGTTTTCATGTGTTTTTTCACTACAGTTAGCAAGTTAAGCATATAAACACACGTTTCCGATCATTTTTATGCACTCAAAAGTAGTTTTTAGATGAAAATAGAGTGTTTTTAGGTGCGCTGGCGAAATTTACGAGCGGACTTCCGGGTTGAATTTTTGGAAAAAACGAAAAAAATACTGAGTTTTCATGTGTTTTTTCACTACAGTTAGCAAGTTAAGCATATAAACACACGTTTCCGATCATTTTTATGCACTCAAAAGTAGTTTTTAGATGAAAATAGAGTGTTTTTAGGTGCGCTGGCGAAATTTACGAGCGGACTTCCGGGTTGAATTTTTGGAAAAAACGAAAAAAATACTGAGTTTTCATGTGTTTTTTCACTACAGTTAGCAAGTTAAGCATATAAACACACGTTTCCGATCATTTTTATGCACTCAAAAGTAGTTTTTAGATGAAAATAGAGTGTTTTTAGGTGCGCTGGCGAAATTTACGAGCGGACTTCCGGGTTTACGAGAGAAATGGCGGCCGTTCCAAATTACGAGATTTCCGGTTTACGAGCGCCTCCTTGTGACGGATCTCGCTCGTAAATCGGGGAATACCTGTATATATATATATATATATATATATATATATATATATATATATATATATATATACTATTTTGCCATATGTTAATACTTTTTTTAGTAGATTTTGTTGATATGCAACCTAATGCGAGTAACTTTACTGAATGAAGAACCTATTTTAACCCATAAATAAACATGACACGCAGATAAATGTTGTTTATGTTAGGTTTCTTCTAACATTAGTTTGTTGACTTATATACTAAAAATATATTGAAGTAGAGGGTACTACACCCACCTATGATGGCAGCTTGTAGTTTATTTAAAATAAAATAAAAAAGACTTTCCAGAAATGTTGGTGTACAAAAACATATATAAAAAAAAAAGATTAACATTTAATGATAAAAAACCACTATACCATACCATACCATTTTATTTATAACTATAAAACTGTGGGCCAAGATGGTGTAGTGGCTAGGGAATCAGACTTGGGATCCGAAGGACCCAGGTTCGAACCCCAGCCACGGCACACCTTGGGGTGTCTATGAGTGCACACCTATTTTCCCCAGCTCCCCGGGCGCTGACCACGGCTGCTCACTGCACCACCTGGTGGTGGTTGGGTTAAATGCAGAGACCAATTTCGTCTGTCAAGTATGGGAAACATACACAGATGACAAAAATGTGATATTTATTTTTATTTTTTTTATTTAAGAATGTAAATAAATAAATAGAATAAATAAATAAATTATAGTGTAAGTGTAGTTTCACATACCGTTATGTTGAACCGTAGGGGACAGCAATATAAATGAAAAAAGTTTTAAGAAGGTAAAAATACCTTTTGCTGACGTGCGTTTTCCACTGTGGATCGTGTGGCCTTCACCTCTCAACTTGCGCTGACAGTGGTCCGTCTGCAGGCTACAGCGATCATGAAAATAGCGCCCCCTTCATTTCCGGAATGCAATAGCACCACTTCCGGGACTGACACCGGTCCGTGCTACAGTCTGCAGTGAGGTGTACTTGCTTTATTTTGGGACACATGAGCTAGAAACGGTCTTCTTCTTCTTCTTGGGTTGGTGTACTCCACTGGAAGTGGTACTGCACAGCGCCACAGCGCCCCTAGTGGCCGAAAGTGGTACTGCACAATTTTTCTGCCAAAGTGAAAAAGGCTGATATCTGAGTCAAAAATTGGTCTAAAAATATGGAAAAAAATCCATAAATAGGTCGCATCGGATTATAGGTCGCAGGCCTTGAAAAAAAAAACATAAAAAGGTGCGACCTATAATCCGAAAAATACGGTACATAAACCTGTCTCCATGAACAGAGCTCATTTAAGCCTTTTTTGTTTGTTTGTTTTCTTTTGGCAGCTAAATGCCTAATACTAAAACTAAATCAGGAACAAGAAGCAACAGATTGTTGTTTAAGGCATAAAGGTTTCTTTGCTCGCAAGTAGAGAATATTTTTCACCCAGGATGCTAGATGCTAAAAACAAAGTATTGAATGCATTTTAGTGGCTATAAATATAAAGAATACTTCAAAAGTCTAAAGCAATTCTGAATTTGCAGAACCCTAGGGTTTCTCTGTAAGACAGCTTGTATGAATTTCTAACTATGCTGATAGTACCACATTTATGACTGTTTAAACACCTAATTAAACAGTTTTTCTACTTTCTACTCACACAGAACCCAAGGACAACATTGGAAACAGATGATCCCTCCTCCATTTAAAATAAGTAAACATTTCATGTTTAACAGACTTTCTGAAGGATTGTTGGTTTTCAGCCACAACGATTAGATACAGCACAGAAAATAAAAATAACATTTGGCAAACTATTTCTATTAATTTTCCATCCTGCTCACACTTTCTTTCCGTGGTGTGAAATAGATTTGAGATGTAGGGTAACAACACCTCTTCCATTTATAAATTCTGATTTTTATCTTTCTTTTTTTCTTTGCACATTTGTTTTGTGTGTTCAGTAGTTTGGCCATTCATCTCTAGATTTTTCTTTTGATAGTGTCTTTCTTAAATCCAAAGAGGAAACAAGTGTTTCCAGTCATACAACGTACCTCCAGTTTTCTGTCCTAATAATGATGAAATCTCTGACAGAATAAAATAATCTCCAAGCCAAAGATAAAATGTCATTCCAATCAGCAAAGGACTCTATAAAATAAAAATACAAAAAGCACTAGCTGGTGTATATCCATCCATCCATCCATCCATTATCTTTACCCGCTTCTTCCATTTTGGGTCACGGGGGTCGCCGGTGCCCATATCCAGCAGTCACTGTGTGAGAGGCGGGGGACACCCTGGACATGTCTCCAGTCCATCACAGAGACACATAGAGACAAACAACCATTCACTCTCTCTCTCACACCTGAGGACAAATTTAGAGTTACTGATCAGTCTAACATGCAAGTTTTTGGTCTGTGGGAGGAAACCAGAGCACCCGGAGAAAACCCACGCATGCACGGACAGAACATGCAAAGTCCACCCAGAAAGGCCCCCGGACCGGGATTTGAACCAGGGACCTGCTCGCTGAGAGGCAGCAGCTCTACCAGTCGAGCCACCGTGCTGCCCAGCTGATGTATAACGTTCCAGAAAATTAATATTGGGTGAATTGCATCTTCTGAAGCTCTGTGTGGTGTTTGCAGACATAAGAATTCATTATGAAGAAACAAAACTAGAGTGTGAATTCCTGACATGTGCTGCTGAGTGGCAGATAGAAATGAAATATTGTCTTGGTGTGCATAACATGAGTTTATCTCCTAATTAAATTTTAAACCTGAATGCACAGACATCAGAGGACCAAAGAAGCATTTTTGTCAAGGCAGACATGTTGGTTCACAGATGATTTACAGTCAGAGTGTCAATGCACACAGGAAGTCCCAATTCACGGTCCACTCTAACACGCTCTTCTCTCATATTCCCTGGAGGTGTTTTCCACTGTGTCTCTGATTGTGTAGATATATGAGGTCTTGTATTTACTCTGCAATGGATGGAAACGTGCTGTACCCGAGTAATGTTACACACAACTTGAACAGAGGAAAGGAATAATAAGATACCCTGATGCATGCTCATGTAATAATATGATCCACTGAACACAGAGGGCAACATCTAAATGCCTGAAATCTTTTGTCAGCCAGCAAGTATGGAAACGTCTGCACCTCCTCGTGTACTACGGTGTAGGTTTACATATTGGCATTTTAATGGATATATTATTTTAAAATGTAAATAAGAACAAATTTTGTACTTTGTAGTTGAGTTGTTTTAAAATTGGTGGGTTTCATGTAAAGGAGATGCTCTCATTAGAGACATCGCTCGCTGGCTATTCAATGGTCTGAAGTCTTCCGACATCAAATCTTTAGCGTGTCTCGACTGGAATTTCAGCCGAGAAGGAACTAAGAAGAACTGAGGTGTAGCGAGTGAGATCATCCAATGGAAAGACTGAGGACACACTGAGTCAATCTGAATGAGGTGCAGAGTCCTAGCTAGTCCATTAAAAAAGGCCATTACATGAAATTGTGCTCACATCTTTAACCCATCAAGATATGGATGTAAAACTTGTGTTTGACATTACAACATTTGTGTTGGATCATTTACATTTCCATAAAAGATTGATCAAATCTGGATCATAGATGTTCAGGAACTGATTTAAGTGCCTGATAAATTCTGTGCTCTTAAAAATGTTCTTGAGGTGGAACCATCAAAAAGATTGTGCAACAATTTGAATTTAAAAATAAGATATTTTATCACTGAGAGAAAAAAAATAGCACAGATTTCAAACAATTTCTAACTCAGAAAACTCTAAACCTTAAAAAAAAACACAACTGTTTAGCATATATCTTAGATATTTTTAGATAGCGTACCGTTTGGTGTTCATTAAGTGTAGATCTTAGAGCCTTATACAGTATACTGTTTCTTTATACACTTTATATTTTTGCTATTTTTGGGTATAACTTGGACCCTGAATACACAATTTAGTTCCACCTCATGTACCACATGTGATGCGAATGAAAATAAACTTGAACTTGAGCTGATTTAAGCATTAAAGCGATGATTTTAAAAGACAATTTAGTAGCACTTTCTGAGTTTTGTCTCAGAGTCAGACTCATACAGAGTACTGTACTGTCAAATTTATATCAGTGGACATGATGCTTATCAATTTAACTGCCAAAAACACAGCTTAACACATCTTTCAGAGCATTTATTGCAAATCCTGAACAAATCCTAATGGTTTTCCAACCTGTAACTGGAGCATGGTTAAATCTGGTGTGACCTCGTTTCCAAATTCTGAGTTTTGCATTATGTGGGAAAAACAAAGTAGAGTGTACAGCACCGTTAGCCTGTTTTATTATGCAGTCTGAACAGTGTTATTATTGACTTATTAAAAGTAATAAAAGTAAAAAATTTAAAAAGTAGCTGTCAAGTTCTTTTTCTTGTTTGCTCTCTCTTAAGCCAATGCAGCTTCTGCCCAAACTTGAAAAGGCTTGCTTCCTCCAAAGAGACGCAGGAACAACTCAACTCAGTGACATTTCGTTACTCATCCTTTCTTTTTCTTTTAGATGAGTCTCATCAGCTTGCAACAAGAGTAGACACCATAGGTAGGTTGATAACCTACAAACAGATGAGAAAAACATTAAACATCACAACAACAAGCTCATTTTAACTTGAAATATTTAACTAATTTCTTTGGGCACACTTTAATAATTTACTTTTAGCTTAACAGTGAATGAAATAGGTAAACTATGTTGCAAGCAGTGCATACTAATTTGTACTCAAACACATAAGAAAAATTACATCAAACAATCAATAAACCTGTTTTAGTTTTCTGAGTCTAACATGAATCATGCAAACTTTTAATAATGTCCATTTCCTACCAGTGGTGTGTTTGTGGAAGCTTTCAGCTGAAGTCATTTGTCTGAAGAGAGGTCACTATGTGAGTCCAGGTGAACAGGATCACCTGCTGAGTTTGTACAGTTGATTATTTTTAAGGCTCACCCCAGTTGGGTGGAGATGGTAAAACAGTCAAAAATGTCAGATTTACTGGTTTAACTTGGCTGTAGCCCATCACCACACCATCACCAAATGGTAAAGAAGAGATTGATTTCAATTAGCACCTGTGCTGCCATCCTAAGCACCACACTTCACTTTCAATTGCTGCAAGGTAGAAAAGTAAAATAATTATTGAAGGGATGCATCTCGCCTGTCACCTTCCATCATACTAACACCCCAAATGTTTGATCAAATTCTGTAAAATAGACTAAATTAATTATTTTTGTTATTAGCTGTGGTGACCATCTAGAATTGCATTGACTGTAAAAGGTTATCAGAAGATGAGTTTTTTTTTTCATTCATTCATTCAACCTTTATTTATACAGGCTAGCCTCGTTGAGTCACGGGGACTCATTTACAAGAGGGACCTGTCTCACTCACACCAAACAACCATCCACTCTCACACTCACACCTAGGGTCAATTTAGAGTCACCAATCAGCCTAACAAGCATGTTTTTTGGTCTGTGGGAGGAAACCGGAGTACCCGGAGGAAACCCACGCATGCACGGGGAGAACATGCAAACTCCACCCAGAAAGGCCCCGGACCGGGATTTGAACCGGCAACCTTCTCGCTGAGAGGCAGCAGCTCTACCAGTTGTGCCACCGTGCTGCCCAAATCATTTGTTCTTGAGATATTTTTAACAGACAGACAATCAAACAAACGCAATTACATTAACACCTGATTTCAGAGAATAATCGCTTTCAATGTTAAATCCCAGTAAATTTCTGAAAACCTAAAATAAATGTTGAGCCTTGAACTGCCACAGCTTATAGTAATGCCTTACCCACAAGAAAGAGAATATAATAACCAAATACATATTTTCACATCTGCTTAAAGTTCTGGTTTGGTTTGTAAAACAATGAGCAAAGCTGTAATTCACTGTTAGGGATTTCTGCCACAAATGTAGAAGTAAATAAACCGGTAGAGTTGGAGTAATGAGTGATGAACATCCTGCTCGCCCAGGATGAGGCACACATGTTCTCTAATATGGCTGATAAAAAATGAATTAGCCTCAGCTCGTCTGTCATTTTTATGAGGTAGGTTAAATTTCCTCCCTTTTGCAAAAACACTGTATTACAAGACATCCACAATAAGCGGTATCTGGCATAGTTATTAGCTTACACCAGAGATTTTATAAACTCTTCAGAGACAACAAACCACTTCCCCATCTGCTGCTACCAAAAGAGTGACTCCATCCAGACTACGATGAAGTGGCCATGCTACGCTGATCTAACATAAATAAGATCTCACGCAGATGACAATGGTGGAAAAAAGGAGTAGACAAAGCTGATTAAAATGATCCAGTAGGGCCAGATTCCAGATCCCGTTCATATCACTAACGACACAACTGTTTTTTTTTAAATCATATAATTAATGCGCTTTTTCACGCAGAACGTTAGCTTGCTGAGCTAGCTGCTAACCGGGCACCGTCAAAACAGACCCGGTTACATGACCAGCTCGCGCTCTGTTTATCTCCCGCGGTCTCGGTGTTTCAGCCTCTAAGATCAGATACACGTTTACATGGGCTAACTTACCTGAATTTATAACTTTTATGACTTCTGTCGAGCCTGAAGCAACTGTGTTGGAGCGCACGGTCTCCTCCTCCCTGCTCTGCTCTGTTTTGCTCCGCTCAGAGCTGCGCGCGGCCGCGCGGCAAGAGCAGCTCACTCCCAATTCACGTGGCCAGTCAAATCGCAGCCCGTGCGATTAGTGAATTGCATTTTAACATATTGCAAGATAATCGCAAATGCGATTAATCGTGCAGCCCTACTTTTTAATGGCCTTAGAGAGAGTCAGAGTCAGAGAGTCTTTATTGTCATTTGCACCGCATGTGGTACATGTGATGAAAACGAGATTATGTACACGAGGTCCCAGTTACATCCAACAACAAATGAAAGAGAAAAACAGTAATAACATCTAGAACTAACTAAGAAAAGCATCAACTAGTAATACACTAAGCCTAATATAGTGGGAATAAACAGCAGCACGAACATGAGTTTGTATGAGCAGATGGTCACAGATGAACACAGATGAACACAGCAACAAGAAAACAGATCAGCATCAGTATGATGTGATATTTTGCAGTGTTTATTTTTTATTTTATTTTTATTTATTCATGAGTCTAACAGCCTCAGGGTAGAAGCTGTTCCTCAGTCTAGTGGTTCTACACTTGATGCTCCTCAACCTCCGTCCTGAGGGGAGTGGGGCAAAGAGTGAGTGTGCTGGATGAGTGAGGTCTTTCATGATGCAGGTGGCTCTTTTCCTGCATCTGGAGGTGTAAATGTCTGTGATTGTGGGGAGACTGACTCCAACAGACTTCTGTGCAGCCTTCACCACTCTCTGCAGAGCTTTCCTCTCTTCAACTGTGCAGCCTCCATGCCACACGTTGATGCTGGAGCACAGGATGCTCTCCACTGCACACCTGTAGAACGAGGTGAGAACTGGGCTGCTCAGACCAGCACGTCTCAGCCGTCTGAGGAAGTAGAGTCTCTGATGACCTTTCTTGATCAGGCTGGTGGTGTTGTTGCTCCAGCTGAGATTATCATTCATGTGTACACCCAAGTATTTGTAGCTGGAGACCACTTCCACTGCAGACCCACCTATTTTCAGTGGGGCATGGGTGTGTTTGTTCCTTCTGAAGTCCACAATCATCTCCTTTGTCTTCTTCACATTCATGTGAAGATTATTCTCTTTGCACCAGCTCTCCAGATGTTCCACCTCCTGTCTGTAGCTGGACTCATCATTGTTTGTGATGCATCCCACCACCGCTGTATCATCTGCAAACTTAACAATATGACAGCCTGGAAGTGTGGCTGTACAATCATATGTGAGCAGAGTGAACAGAAGGGGGCTCAGCACACATCCCTGAGGAGAGCCAGTGCTGAGGGTTATGGTGGAGGAGGAGAAGTTGTGGATCTTCACGGACTGTGGTCTGTCTGTTAAGAAGTCTAGTACCCAGTTACAAATAGAGGGGCTTAGTCCAAGTGTAGATAGTTTGTCTATCAGAGTTTGGGGGATCATGGTGTTGAAGGCAGATGTGAAGTCCACAAAGAGCAGACGCACGTATGAGTCCTTCTGATCCAGGTGGGTGAGAGCAGTGTGGACCACGGAAGAAATGGCATCCTCTGTTGATCGGTTCTCACGGTATGCGTATTGATGAGGGTCCTCATTGATGTTGACGGTTGCCTTGATGTGGGACATGACCAGTTTCTCAAAACATTTAGCGACTATCGGGGTGAGGGCCACCGGTCTATAGTCATTCAGACCAGTCACTGTGGAGCTCTTTGGGACTGGGATGATGGTCGCGGTCTTCAGGCAGGTGGGAACTGACTCCAGTGCAAGTGAGGTGGTGAAGATGTCAGCCAGCACCTCACAGAGCTGGTCCGCACATTCCTTCAGAACTTTCCCTGGGATGTTGTCTGGTCCGGTTGCTTTATGAGGATTAATCTTTCTGAGACTGCCTCTCACTTCTGCTGCGGACACCCTGAGTTAATTTCATTTACTACCTTTTAATACCTTTTACAACCCCGCGGATACCCTGATGTATCAGTGTTTCCCCTACCATTACAGTGTTCCCCTACCATTATATAGGCGGGGCGCCTCGCCCCGTTAACAGAACCGAGCGCCCCACCTACCCAATGCTCCAACCACCTGTCGGCACTGACATAACGCTAAACTAGCAGCTCGCAATGCAGGTGCACTAGCTAAAAACCTAAAAGCAGCCTCTTCCCTCATGCTGAACACTCACACTGACACACACACACACTTTAAAACTGTCGGTACAAACAGCGCACGGCTCACGTTTGTCTGTCTCACCCTCCCCCATGCAAAAAAACAACAAAACTGTACAGGCAATGAGCGGCTGACATGTTTGTCTCTCTCCTCTGCCCTGCTCCAAAACTGTGCAGCGGCTTTGTCTCTGCCCTCCCCATATCTGTCAGTATAAGTGCTGCGCAGCTCAGGACATGTCTCCGTCGGTCCCACCCCCCGTAGAAAACTCACGGACGAGATGAGCGCCCGCAATGGCAAGTTATGTAGGGGCAACACTGAATTATACAAGCGGGTTGCCCCACCCCGTCAACAGAACTGAGCACCCCACCTACCAAACCGAACTTGCCCCATACTAAGCTAGCGGCACGAAATACAGACTCTATAGCTAAATGAAGAGTTTCAATCCGGTTTTCGCCCCCACCATAGCACCGAAAAAGCTCTAATAAAAATTACTAACGGCCTTCTTCTTGTTGCTGACTCTGGTCTTCTGTCCATCCTCATTCTTCTTGATTTAAGTTCTGCCTTCGACACCATCTGTCATAAAGATACGGTCCTTATCGACTAACAAGACGGCTAACCCTTTAGCCGCAAAGAAACATATCTTTAGCGATATGATAAACTGCTGCTTTATTAATGTTGCGCTTCCTCTGCGCTTCCTCTCTCTATTCCTCTAAAAAGGCACACAGCACGGCTGAATGAGCTCTGAATCATGTTTTATTTCAAGGAGTCAGGTCTAACGGAACTTCAAGGTTCAAAGTGGAGTCTCACTACTGCAGCTTCACACAGGCTGACTAATGTAAAGGCTGCACAGCTGAATGGACTGTACTTACAAAGTACCTTTCTATCTTATCAAGACACTCAGAGCTCTTTACTACACAATCTGTGCCCCATTTACCCATTCAAACAGCACTCTACTAGATCTCTACAAAGAATAATTAGTTTTGTTGCATTCATACACTGATGGGACACACACCAGAGGTAATGAGGAGTTTCAGGAACATTTCAGCATGTGATTGCTGGTGGAATCGAACCTCCAACTCTCCCATTGGAGAACAACTGCTCTAAACTCTCAACCACAGCTGCCCCCAGCTGAAGAGGATTATTATTTAATATATGCAAATAGATGTCTAAAATACAAACTATTTAATAGCCTGTATGTAAATAGGTTTTTTTTTGGGAGGGGGGGGGCATTTATTTTGTAAAGCTACAGTGTTAATAAATGTGCCTGTGTGACAATTGGGACAAAACTTTGACTCAAATATATTTTTGTTATTACTTTATGGAAAGACAAAATATCGAGATATATATCGCATATCGGGATTTTGGTTAAAAAAATTGAGATATAAATTTTGGTCCATATCGCCCAGCACTACCCTGTTGGCATGCATGCAGCTAGATATCTCATCAACTTAGAAGACTTGGTGATGTGTCTATCTCTGCTGTCATTTGTGGATTTTAAGGACGCATATTTAATTGGATTTATGATAACTGGTTGCTGCTTTTTGGATTCGGCTGGTTCCTGGTCTATCAACAATCAAGGAAGTCATCTGCAGCAAATCTGGATCCGATCAGGCTTCCTGCCTTACATGATAGCTTGGTTTGTGCCTTGAGCACCCAGACTCAAATTTTGACAGAATGGATCAGATCTCGTGGATTATTCTCAGGCATGTTCCATTGGCGTGGCCATTTAATTTGGATGTTTTGGAACCGAGTGGACCAACACAGACTCTAGGTAGATTTCATGAAAGTTCTGCTCGTCCCCAAAACAATCATCTTTATCTGAATTTGGCTCCCTGACTAGCCTTGACAGGCCATCTTATCTCAACTCGCCTGGAAGTTTTGTAAACCTAAAGCTCTGCCCCTCCCTCCCCTCCTACCGAGGAATGTCACTGGACTTTTTAGAGGTGCCCAGCTGAATAAACATTCTGTCATCATTTCAGGACTCTGAATTTGTCTTTGGCTGTCCTCGGCACCCCCTAGTGTGTACAGATCTCTCCAGAGGGAACTATTTGAACTGAGTAATTTTATCTGAACTCTGCAGTGCCTCTGTGTGTTGTCTCTGACTGCTCACTGTCCTTGCGTCCCCAACCCTCATAATGTCGGCGTAATTATGTGTTAGTGTACAAGATTTTTTTCATTATCACGCTGTTGACCTTCAAACAAAGATATAAGCCCCTTTCATAAGACAGCTCGGTCTGGACCTGATGCGTGTTCAGTCCTCCAACGAGCATTCAGAAAAAACACAAAGGCGGATTGCCGAGTTAATTTTACTCGCCTCTGATGCGCCTCTGACCCGCCACTAGAGGTAGTGTCAGAGGCGCATCCGAGCCGGGCAGACCCACTTGTGAATGCAAGACGCAGATCCGCACTCAGAATCAAAGTCAAAGTCAAAGTCAACTTTATTGTCAGAACTGCAATATGTACAGGACATACACAGGATTGAAATTGCATTTCTCTCTCAGTCCCTCGGTGCAACAGTAACCATTTAAACACTAAACAATTAATAAACAAGCATAAAATGAAATAATAAAAGTTTAGTACTGTCCTGAGTTTTTTTGCATAGTAGTTTTTCACTCCCAACGCCTCACTCAGTTCAAACACTCTTGTCAACTGCTTAAATGACATTAAGCACTGGCTCTCTCAAAACTTCCTCCACCTAAACACAGATAAAACTGAATGCATTTTATTTGGTGCACCTGATGACACCAGCAACATCCTTCCCAGTCCCAGTGTTGGTTTTCCCCTCCCCCACTTCAACCCGGTGGTCAGAAATCTTGGAGTGCAGCTTGACTCCAACTTAAAGTTTGATAAACAGATCAGTTCTGTTGTCAAGACCAGCTTTTTCCAGCTCCGTCTGCTCTCTAAAGTCAAGTCATTTCTCAGCCGTGGTGATCTGGAGAAGGCCATCCATGCCTTTGTGACCTCCAGACTTGATTATTGTAATGCTTTGTATGTTGGTATTAATCAATCCTCCATCTCCCGTTTACAGCTTGTACAGAACTCTGCCGCGCGCTTTTTGACCAACACATGAAAATATGAATAATAATAATAATAATAATAATGAATTCCATTTATAATGCACTTTTCATTAATAAAAATCTCAAAGTGCTACAAAGTGTAATAAAGCAAAGATCAAAATAAAACAAGTGATAAAATCAAATAAAATCAATAATAATATCGACTAAGATCAAAGATAAAATCATGTGGATGCAGATTAGGCTTGCTTAAAAAATAAATAAAATAAAACAAGTAATAAAATCAAGTAAAATCAATAAATGAACACATCACTCCTGTCCTGTCCTCTCTACACTGGCTCCCAGTTCAGTTCAGGATACAGTTCAAGCTGCTCCTGTTTGTTTTCAAAGCTCTGAATGGACTTGCTCCTCTGTACATCTCAGAACTTTTGAAAGTCCATCAGCCCGGCAGAGATTTACGATCTGCCAGTCAACACCTGCTGGAGGTGCCTCGCTCAAGGTACAAACAATGGGGAGACCGGTCATTTTCTGTTGCCGGCCCAAAAGCCTGGAACAGTCTCCCCCTTGAGCTGCGTGCCACCTCTGATCTGACTCTGTTCAAAACCAGACTGAAGACCCACTTGTTCAAAAAAGCTTTCAGTGTGTAACTTTTATTACTTTTGGTATTTTAGTATGTAGCATTTTTTATTTCCATTGCCTTTTTATTTCCACTTGTTCAAAAAAAACTCTCAGTGTGTAACTTTTATTATTTGTGTTATTTTAGTGTTATTTTAGTATGTAGCATTTTTTATTTCCATTGCCTTCTTTTATTGCTGTTGTTTCTTATTCTATTTTCATTGATTTATTGTTCCAGTTTATTCATCTTTTTATCCTGTTAAGCACCTTGGTCAATGCAAGGCATTGTAGGAAGGTGCTATACAAATAAAGTTTATTATTATTATTATTATTATTATTATTATTATTATAGTCGTAAAAAAGTATAAAAAGTTTCACCAACACCAAAACACCAACATTTAATAAACATAATCATAAAATGAAATAGAGTGTAATACTGTCCTGAGTTTTTTCATAGTAGTTTTCCATAGTAGTATAAAAGTATAAAAAGTTTCACCAACACCAAAAATGAAATAGAGTGTAATACTGTCCCGAAGTATAAAGTATAAAAAGTATATCTATAAAATAAATGAAGGTTCTGAATACAGATGACATCAGTGTGCGACCGCAGGATTAATCAACAGGCAGATTTATTACTGAGGAAATCGCTCTTTTTCTCTCTCTCTCTC